>CAIGRT010085651.1:0-19104 GCA_903798405.1 Fraxinus platypoda
GTTACAGAGTATAGTTGTATTTTTGTTGTAGTATTTTGAGTTGTATTGAATTATATTTTCATATGTATATACTTTTTACGTTTTAGGGCATTTACTTATGTATTGAATTTTATTTTTGGCTATTACGATCATTGATCGGTCAACGGTCACCGGTCAACGATCTCCGCCCTAGCTGAACAAAAATGCTGGATCCGTCCCTGACCCCATCCGTAGTCTTAAGTATTTTATGTCAAACGATTTGATTCTGAGCTCATTATATAGTGATGGCTAGTGTGTGATTTCTTTACAATGAAATAATGTTGTTTTAAATGTGAGTTTAAGTTAAAAAATTATTAGAAAAGCAAAACGGATAGCTGTCTATTCTCAGGTTGTGTAGTGAGGATCGATTAAGGACAATCATTCATTCTTAAAATCAGCGTTCTTAAGACCAAAATCATTTTAGCCAAAGTCTAATTATCGGGTGTCGAACAAGGTAAAACATAAAGATTGTTAGTCTGAGGATGTAAATACGGAAAATATTTAGCTTCTATGATTTTTATAACTTGGTAGTGCGGTCTTTGGCCTTTAGTGGAAGTGTTTCAAGACTAATAATTAGGAGCTTGTTTGGGAAGGATTAAAATTGAAAATATAGCCGTTATTGAGTCTCACCCGTCTAATAAAAGTCAACTCCAATGGCTATATTTTCAATTTTAATCTGATTTTAATCCCTCACAAACAAGCTCTAGATTCTACAATCTGGGTCGAATTGAATGAGTTTAATTTCTAGAGGTTGAATAGGTCAAATTGGATCTCTTTAGTAACTCCAAAGGGAAGTCAATGACTCAATTGCGCAAGTAATTGAAGTTATATTTTACCCTTAATCTAATTTTATTAGTTAATTTCAGTTATTACTTTGTTATATGTTGAAACAGAGAAAAGAAAAAAGTGAGGAACAGCAACCCGACCAAGGAAATTTTTAAAATTCGATTCTTCTTCAATGCTGGGAGGTATGGGGCTCCTGTTTTCAGAATTCGATTTTCACAACAACTCATTTTTTACATAAAATGGGACTCAAACATAGCCTTAATCTTAGCAAATGAAATGAAAAGATGTCAGTACATTTTTGACACCTTGACATGTTACGCATTAGCTTCTTCCCATTTGTTAAAAAGATGTGTCGAAATGTATTGTGAGTAACAGTAAATCTTAACTCGATAATGTCAAAGTCTTTCAAAATCTAGTTCAAATCTATTTTCCACTTAACTAGTCTTCCTACTATAATTTTGACATCTCACGGATGTCAAATTTTTTAGAAAAGACACCTCAAAATTTAAGCAAAGTTTAGTGGATTCTTGAGACGTGAAATTTTGACATTTTTTTTAAAATTCATCCATACCCTCGAAGGAAACTCGAACCTATATTGATGATATGATAAAGTTTCGCTCTTCTTGCTTAAACTAGATCTTTGTCTCTAAAAATTTTGGCATTTAGAGAACGTGTGATTAAAAAATAAGAAAATGTTTTGGTTTACGTATAGAATATCTTATTGTGTAAATCTATGAATGAAAATAAGTCCGTAGAAAAAAAGAATTTTAAAAGAATGAATGACAAACATGGACTTAGTAACGTGTCAAAACTTTAGTAAGAATACCCTTAGAAGACCCAACAACTAAACTTGGAGTTTCCGAAGTCCTAGTAAAGTTAATTGGAAAGTCAAACTGTCTTTAGACAAGGTTCCCCTACAATTACTGGTTTCAAGATTTCAAGTCAAACTGTCTTTTTACTGTCTAACATTCTCCTCTATTTTCAAGGTGTTTATTTTAGTTTATACACAAGTACAAAGATTGGGATAAGAAAAAATGTACATTAAGTCTCTCTTTACTGATGATCATATATATATATATTGCTTCAATTTTAATTTTTATTGGTATTCTGATATGCTCTGCAAGTACAAACACTCAACATATCAGGCTATCTTCCACTGAAAATAATCGAAGTAAGTCAATTAACTCGTCCAAAACTCGTAATTTCATAATTTGATGTGCCAATAATTTCAACATAAGTGTCTCAATACATGTAAAGATATTACATATAGAACACAAGAGTTGACTCTTAGCCAGCTCTATCATTCTCAATGATTTCTTACATTCCTTTCCTCATCTCTCCTTCCCATTTTGAGGTGGGTTAGGGGGGTTGGACTCAGGGGTGGAGTCAGCACCCAATGAGCTCCTAATGTTGCCCTGGCTCCGTTGGAAAAAAAATTTCTTTATATTAGACAGCCGCTCTACCCGTGCTCACCTGGATTCTTGGATTCACCCTGGTTGAATTGGTGTGACATTAAATGGTTGGACTAATAAATCACGATTTTCAAAATGTGTCCGAAATAGAAAAGAATGGGTTCGTGAAACCTAATCGATGGAGATATTGCATTACATATATAGTTTCACATTAAGATTCATGTCATAAAATTAAATAAAGTTTCACGATAGTTGACAATGTGCAACCGTCCTTTCCTTACTTATCCAAGTTTTGGACTGACTACGAAAACACGGATGGAGCCATGCTAGCTAGTGATTGCTAGTGAATTGGTTCAACCCCATTGCAGAACTCATTGAAGCAAATTTAGCCAGTTGTTCTGGCAAGAATGGATTGCCACCTTCACCTCCCATGCCAAGGAAATCCCTGGTGAGACTGTGCTCCACACCATTCAAGTTTATTGAAAATGCTTGGCTTTGTGTTGCACTTGTTTGCGTCAAATTTGATCCTCCCATCATTGAATCTCTAGCTTTGCCGCTTAAATTCTTGGGCTGTTCCCCAAAAACCTGGTGCAGTTCACTTCTATTTTGAGCTAAAGAATTAGCATTTGGGGAATTAGATGAAGAAGAAGAAGAAGAATTTAACACCCCAAATGCATTGCCAAAGAATGTTGGATTGCTTTTGGTAGAGCCCATCTGCGCTGCCTTCTGCAGAAGTGCAGTAGCTGACATTGATGCCGAAGAATTCGACTGGTGTTTTTTATTATCGGAGTATAGAGAAGCAAGGCTTTGATCCATTGTACTCCTTTTGCCAATTACTTCCTCCTCCATTAGGCCTTGTCGATGTGGCAACGCATAATTCCCCAATGAAGATGTCATTTGAGGCATATCTGGTAAACCAGTTGAACTTGAAGGAATGAAAAGACTTGAATTGCAATTCATGTCTATGAAATTGAGCTGATGAGAATTAGCTTGATCCAACCAAAGTGATAGTCTTGGCTTCTGTTGATCTCCAACAAGAGAATTCCCAGAAATCACATCATTGTAATCTGACTTAAAGACAGCTTCAACTTGAGAAATTCCAGTGGAAACATTGAACCCATGAGGAAAATTAGGGTTCATCATTGTACCATTTAGATTATCATTTTTGAAGTTCAAATTGTTAGCTGAAACAGTAATCATTGATCTTGCACTCTCTTCTCCTAAGGCATCACAGAAAGCTCTGTGTGTGATGAAACTATCTTTCCTGCATTAATGGAAGAAGGAAAACCTCAGATAAGAATATTGAATATAGTACTGAAGACTAAAATTTAAATAAATTAATTAACTCATCGAGTTTCTCATAGCTCAGAAAATTTTTAGACAAAATAGTTCAACATGATTGCAAAGTAGTACCGTTTCGAGTTGATGTTTCGTCGTCATATAAATTATGCAAGACTAAATTCTAAATGCATAATTTTTTGTACTTTTCTAATAATTGAATACATGTTTAAACAGTTAAAATCAAATCATTAGTCAGCAATAAATTCATACTCAAAAAAGCAATTAAAGCTTGTGGCTGTTGGCATTTATTTCTTAGAACAAATATTCCCAAACAAGAACATGTTTTCTGGTAGAATTAAATACCTGGAAAAGAGTGTACCACAGTCACATTTGTATTCTCTAGTCCCACAAGTCTTAGAATGAGCTTTCCAGTCTGATTGTACTGCATATTTTTTGGAACATTTTTCACATTTCCATTTCTTTTCACCATGCTTCCTACTGAAATGCTTCTTGATGCCGGTGAGGTCGCCGAGAGCTCGGGACGGATCATGGTGAACACAAGTCTTTTCTGGGCATACGTAAACCTTCTTTATTATCTGATCTTTGTTAGCCCTTTGCTTAAGCTTCCATGGAAGATTGTGTCCTCTTCTGTGAAGCTGCAAATTCTGGTCCCTTCTGAAGCCTTTGGTACAAATTTCACAGATGAATCTGTTAGTGGTCATGAGTGTTGTTGGTGAAAGAGCAATAACTTGAGCATCTGGATCTGTTTGCCACCACCCCATCCCACCAAGAGAAAAACAAAAACCCATCAAATTTGGTAAATTATAACTTGAAACTAATGAAATTTGGTAAACCCATCAAATCTGGATCTGTATAAATGATTGTTCATAAGTGAACTAGGCAGTAGACAACATATAAAAAAGAAGTTCGAGTATGTCCAATACTGTGTACCAAATATAAACATCAAAGTTCACCTGGGTTTCCTGGTAATCTCTTCTTCTTTGCAGTGGGGTTTGAATTTGATTGAGGGATAGGGTTTGTCTCTGGTTCTTGAGGAAACATGTTGGCAATGGAAAACTCATCAACAGACATGATTTCAGTATCAGTTGAAGGCGAAAAAAGCTCGAGCTTTGCTTGCTTGAAAACAAAAGAAAACAAAGAGTTTCTTCAAATACAAACAGATAAAACCTTTGGTGTTATTCACATCTTTAAACTATAATCAGATTATGCCAAAAGAAGAAGAAAGATAAACCCAAATTCCCAAACAGAAAACTTGAATGAATAATTATTAAAACACTAAAAAAAAACAATAATCTTAAACATTTCGTACTCTTGTTGCAGAGATCTGATGAAGTGCTAGCTTTGTTTGGATTTCAATGAAAGCAAAAGAGAATATTTCTCTCTCTCTCTCTTGCAAGTTTCTTCTTCAACGTCTTGTCTTCTTTATCTCTCCTATGAATTTTCAAAGTCGGTCAGCCATTGATTTAGCTGCTGGACCAACCCCTCACCCCATCCCACCCCACCCCAGTTGCTCTATCTATATTTGTACGTATGCATTGGCTGTATATGCTTGTAACCAGAATGTATAGAGCTGTGTGTCGTTTGTAAACAAGGAATAAAATAATATGATAAAGAATTTGAATATGTCCAACCATATCTAATCAGGTTAATTGAAAAATAATCTGATTATACAAGAATTTTGGTGACTTGTATCAACAGGAAACTTTTTAACCTCTTGCTCGATACACGGGTTGGGAAATCTTTCTCGAACAACTGAAGTTTGGAACTGTAACTAAATTGGACTAAATTAAAATTTAACTGATTCTGAGTTAGCTACAGTGTTGATTCGTTTTTCGATCTCAACTAAATTCAAGTTCTGAATTTTAACATATTAAAGCATGTTTGGAAGTAATTATAAGTTTTTTTAAATATGCGAATGTGTGAAAGTATATTTGATCAGGTGAATAATAAGCTTTGCCAAACATGTTTGTTTGTTTCAATGGAAAAATATTTGAAAGCAAGTAAAAAGTGAGTTGCCTTTATAGGTGATTTGATGATCGTGTATAAAATGATTACAACATAATTAAAGCCAGACCTTCAGATTACTGCAGGATAGGGAACAGTTCTAGCAGAAAGAGTTTTGCAATTCCCGAGGGATTTCAGCCACCCGTGACCCGTCTGCCTGTCTTCCTCTTTATGGATACAGTTGTCTGAATGTGCAGTTTTATGCAGTGATTTGAGATTACTTTTTCTGGGTTGATTAATCATGTGATTAAACTCTTCGTGTCGAACAGTCAAAAGTCACATGCATGTTACTGATATTCATCACGCGTATATTTTATAGCTATTTTATGGGCTTCTTGTAAAATTCATGTGTATTGAAACTTAGATTTCATTTTAAATTAGTCATGGTAAGATGTTGCATGATATTTATATAGGAAGCGGACACCGCGGTGGCGACTTTGCTAGTTTCCTTGATGTTTTATTGGGTGTCTTGACATGTTTTTGAGAAGTTCTTATACACGTAATTTGTGTCGCGCTACTTTGATTGTATGCATTACACTTACAGCATGTCAAATTCATCATGTGTAAGCATAGGTAAGGCATGGTTTATTGAGTTTAATGTCGCGAGAGTGTGTTATCTTCAACTTATCATTAAGTCCGAACTCATCAAGCTGTGAGTGTTTATGCCGTATTGGTTAACTCAAGATTTGGCCTTCTTATATTTCAACATCAACTATTGACTACCTTAGTCTATGTTTGGCTCGTGTATAAATTGTTTATAAAGATTCGAGTCATTTTTTATTTACACATTTATAATAAATCCAAAAGTACAACTCATTTATACATCACTCATTTCTATCTATTTATAAACATTTTCTAAACATGTTATTAATATAAGTTAAGGGGTACTATTTTGTTGAAGCTCTTAGCCAAAGTTTGGATTAATTTCCTAAATGGTCACTGAACTTTTCTTAAAGACTCACGGGGTCACTAAACTTAAAAACTTTCAATGTTAGTCACTTAACTTTGAAAATTGGTACTCCATCCATTACTACGTAAATGACGCTTGCAAATTTGAAATGATTTGATGACATGACTAATGATATGGTATACATGGCACGCATTTGGAAACTATAAATCAGATTTTTACATAAATCATGCTATAATTAGTTAGAAATAATCCAGCTCATAAAGTTTGTGAAATTCAAATTTCAAAAAGCTCTACATTTGGATAAAATCATGCATTCAACGGTAATTAAATAAATATCCAAATGTGCATTGGACGATTTGTGAATAAAAAACAGTCACATACTTGTAGACTCATGCTCAATGTCATCAAATTCTTCTAATCATGTAAGCGTCGTTTACGCAGTGATAAATGTGATACTAATTTTCAAAATTAAGTGACTAACATGGACAATTTTTTAATTTCAGTGATCTCGTGAGAACTTTAGGAAAAATTCAGTGACCATTTAGGAAACTAACCTGCCGAAGTTTGGTCTTCTCTCAAAATTGCAAGTATTAAGTAGTTTTGCCACGTCAAATAGACAAGTCATGTCACAATGTCAAATGAGCATCGAAAATCAATTCAACATAATAATAATGAGGTTTAGAATGAATTTCTCTATTCTATCTAACTTACTATAAAAAATGATTAGGACCATGCACCCCCAACATAATTTAGCAACAAAATTGGGAACCATGTCTTGAAGTCAAACTAATAATAAATTTCTTCTACTTTTCACTTGAATTATTCTTGACTTCTTACTAAAACTCATCACAAGTTGCAATACTTGTTACCTATAGAATCAATGTGGGAGTTACAATAATAATATTTGAATTATATACTTTTGGCTCCATGCACTTGGATCCTAATACCAAGTGAATTATTTCCTCTTGTTTTTCCATATATACCCAACATCTATTTTCATATTTCCGTTTTTGTGAAGTATTTTCATTAACGACCACATATTCTTATTTTAAAAATCGTAACATTTTGTCGAGAACAACAGTTACCACTACGCGCAATCGAGATAATAAACTATGCTTCATAAATTTACAATCTACTCATAAAACATGTAGAGTACACAATATAAATGATAAAAATTCAAGAACGAATACCTTTAATCAGGGGCAAAGAAAACTATCATTCACATGCATATGTAACACAATGGTCCCACAATAAATGAACCATAGCTGACTCATATACCACATTTGTTGAATCCATCTTTGCATGGATTCTATTAGATAATTGAAAGAGATGGTTGAATTGGGATACATTGCGGAGTGACAAAAGATATGAAATTTACGTGGTAGGTCACATTGAAAACATTTTTCATCTTATGAACATTTAAGCAAAATCAATTTAAGAGTTATTTTAATTTTATTTTGTTCTGGAATAAAACTCGAGACTTCTGAAAATTGCTTGTGATTGTTGCACAAGTTGATTCGATCGTTGTATATTGAAGTGATTGTCGAAAGATGTCGCAGAAGTTAACGGCAATAAATTTTATTTTAGGATATCATACTGTCACGAATCTCGATTGTTTGATAAATATTCTTACTTTCTGCATTTTGTTGTTTGAAAAGGGTATTTACAACGAATTTTTGTCTTACAGATACCTCGTGTGAATAGAACAATTGTAGTAATAGTGTTGGCTAGGATTTCCATTAGATTCATAACAAGCGTCATTAGTTGAAAAAAGCACTCTCTTTTTCAAGATGCCTATAGTCCTATACATGTATTACCAACCCTAATTCCTTTTTTTATGCATTTAACTGATTATATTAGTTTTTATAGATTCACAATTTAACTTACAAAGAAATCTAACTTATTTCTCTTCTATAATTTTATCGGTCACCATCTCAATTTCAGATGAGTTTCCAATCATTAATAGAAAATTATTTGAAAATCATATTTCTACAGATTCATTTTCAATCACATAAACTTCTAATAAAACAATTTTACACGTAGATCTATAAATTTTCCTTACTTTTGAACCACACATTCTGAAAAACATTATTTTTCACTTCAAATAATTTCTCGCGAACGCTAAGCTCATTTTCGATACAGATTCTTTATAACTAAGTTTTTCATCAACTCATATTAACCACATTCTCCAAATAAAATAATTTAACGCGCACAACTTTTTTAGGCTTTTTATTCTCACATTCTCCAACAAACAAAATCTCTTTTCACAAAATTATTTTTAAAATATCCACGTCAAACAGGCTGTTAAGTGTCCAAACATAAATTTTTGTCATAAACTCTTTGGTTTTTTCACAGGATTATCAACTGACTAAAGAATTGCACAAGTAGCACGTTGTCCCACGGCAGACAATTCCATTTTGTTGGGACTAACCACACATGGGCCTGTCTATTTACAGAACATGGTATCCAATGTTGATCTCATTATTCAATCAAAATATTTTTCATCGATCATTTCATTAAAAAAGAAAATATTTTTCTTTCTTCCGTTTTTTCCGAAATTGTTAAGGCAGAGGGATAGAGATTGGATACACTTGAATACAAAGAAAATTTCATATTTCAAATGTCACTAAAGATGTTACACACTTGAATACAAGTATCAAATATAGAGCGAAAGGAGAATCAAGACTGTAATACACAACGAATTATCTAGTATTTCCAAAGCAGAAGGCATGTTTTACACACGAAAACTCTGATGAACTTTATAATCTAACAAAATATACAACCAAGAACACAGCAACATCTCAAAATGCACAAGAAATTGAAACCATCGTACTGTACCATTTGGAAGCTCTTGAAACCAATACAAAAAAGTCGAATGATACCATCTGGAAGCTCTTAAAACCACTTCTTACTTCTTCAATACACTGCAAATGACATAAAATGAGCATTAAAACTGATATAGGCAGGTTATATGTGCAAACGGCGGTAAGGGTTAGGTGTTTTGTTATGTTCTGTTCTGTTTTTGGTATTTCTGTTTATATAACTAGCGAAAATAGAAAGAGTAATATTATTTAGCCTAACTGGTATTTAACACAAGTTTAGATGGCAATATAGATGGCATTAAATGATTGATTCATTTAAATGCAATGATACATGACTCATTTAATTACGCCTATTAAGTATGGCCACCTAGTGTTCTAGCCCCATTGGGGTTAGATAGCATTATTCGAAAAGAAATTTTACAATTAAGGCATTACCCACTTATTTTTTTGGTTTCTAAAACGATTTTCGAAATCTCCAAAACGTGGTAATTTTGTGATATGAGTTTTTTTTATCAGTAGCCAGCAAACTAACTGCCTCTTTTTCCCTGCTCATCTCCCTTCATCTCCTCATTCTGTCTTCCTCTTCTTGTTATGCATCTTCTCATCCTTGAAAGTTCTTTTGAGTATATTTTTAACATTTGTATTTGATACTTTAGATAATTCATTTTCTAAACGGTATCTATGACAACCAAACATAATTTTAATTTTAAAAAGGAGCTTCGAAATAGAAAAACTACTTACAGAAATTTAATAAATGAAAACTAAACCAAATACAACAAATATGGTTTTTTGAGGATTCAACCTTAAAAAGTAGTCAAGCAGAGGATTGAGTAAAAATTGTTTTCTTGTCAGTTAAAATAATTGTTCTTTTATGTAGAGTCGTAGACAGTAAACATACTTGGGCAAATTGTGTTCTAAAGTTACCAATATGAAAACGAGAATAGATGGAGTTTTTGATGTATGCCAAAAAGTTATCACCTAAATTAGAACCGAACTGAGAACTTACTTGTATAAATAGGCTGCAATGCCAAGAATAATGCACAGCAAAATGATGTCGATGCAAAAATTTCGACTAGATCGCAGCTGGTACAAAACCGTAAGCTCCATCAAACACAGTGACTACAGTGTGCAGCATGCAGCTAGGTTCAATTCGTAAATAAAAATAACGAGTTGAAGCTCAACTTACCTGGTTAACAGTGTCCTTAAGTCTAACATTGGTATTTTTAAGGTCAGATGTTGCCTGGTCCACCTGTAAGATGTGAAGAGAACAGACACCATTGGCTAAGAATTATTTCATACAGTATTAATACTGTGCAGCTATATGCAGAGTTGCAAAATCACATTACATACCCATTTGCTATGTAATAAAATTATGTTAGAAGAGTTGCAATTAGCAATTTATTACGTGACGGACAACTGACAAAGCTGTTGGTTATTTGTTCACGAAACTTGATTCTTCTTTTTCACGATGAGTAATTTGATGAAGATCCAGACACTAGAAATTATGTATCATCTTAATTAATAACAATGTAAATGAACTTAATGGTAATAAATCTATTATGGTCCAGGAGGACATGATGGAACCAATTACATAATCAGATTTCCACTATTAACGTATTGATAACTGCCCTCTTACTTTTAAATAATAACAAGATTCACAAAATTCCTAACCTTGGTGTCAATCTCATCCATCAGAGGAACTTGCCTGTCAAATTCCTGCATGCAATGCACTGTATTTTGTTACCATCCATAGATAGCGGAGAAAACAGACAAAAATCAGGAATACATCACCTCATTCATGTCATGTGCCATGTTTTTTAAAGTATCCAGACCTTCTGCTATGACATCCAAACCTTGGTCCTGCATCAAGATGAAAGTATTGTAAATTAAATCCAGGAGCACGAAAGGAACACATTGTAATCAATTGAACATTGGTAAAATCTTTGCCAAAACAAGTCTACAATATGATATTCTGGAAAAGCCCAAACCTGTCGCATTTTCCGCATTTCATACTCTTGTCTGAACTGACTTGAGTCTTCAGTTTGCTGAAAATATTCACTGTCGAACCGTCCATCTAGAATTCATTTATATTGCACAAGTTAACAACTAAACAATAGACTGAAGGCTTAGAAAAAGATTTGAATACATAGAAGATCAAACCTATGACCTGAATCAAATTTAATTTCTTTACGAGGAGCTGAGGTTCCCCAACCTCCTGATTGCTTGGGTGCAGCTGCACCGCCATCTGGTATTGCTTGAATCCTATCAGGCAATGCAAGTGCCAAATCGTTACGGGCAGCAATTTCTTCTGTTGAAAGTCCCTTAACCTGCACTTGAGAGAGTACTTATTACACAAGCAAACTCTGAAAGGTCAGGCTCCTGCTTGGTTGCCTCAGGTGAAAATACAGTGTGAGACAGCAGAAATAGCAAACAGGGAAAGAGAAACCAGCAACTGTCATGTGACAGTGAAATTGGGAGGACTTCAATCACAAATCAGAGAAAGATAAGTACAAGCATTGCAGATACGGCTAAAACTATCATTACTGAAGCAACACTCTTAGTCCAACTACTCATTCACATTGAAGGTGCAGGCCGCGGCATAAGAAAGTCAACAAAATTGGCTTTCAACTATGAAGCCAAAAGCATCATTGTTAAATCAAACACTGTCCATCATATTTCCAAAAGGCCAACTAACTTAACAGCATTACAGCACACTTGGTTCTGATTAACGTTCCATTTCCAAAATTTCTATCCAAAGACATTCGCCCATCCCACTATCTAAAGGTACGTGATCAACAAATACTTAAATTATGCGTTACAGCACATATTAGCATACAGTTCTAGATATACTTACAGACACGTTTATCCTGTATACTACTGAATTCACATGTTCAAACAAAGTAGATGACATTATAAAGGTTTTATGTCCATGTTAAAATCATCATTAAGTGATACTTATTCAACTAATCAAGATTCCCCTCCAGCAGCACTAGCTCAATACCGTTAGCAGTACACAATCCAGCTAATAGTGACTCATCTTTGGGACCACAATGGGCTGTTGTAACAATATTGATTTACACGTCTCTTTAGTTAAAATTCTTGCTTGCTCACCACTCCAGTTTTGGTTGTATAAACAACCAGCTTTGTAACATTATTATTTTGTGTGAAGATATACAATTCATCAGAATTATCTTGCTGTTAATTTAACATTCTCTTCTGATCTTTAACTTGGTATTAGAGCTAATGGCTAATACCGGATCAAACGATAATACTCAGTCAGCACAGCACACCTCCAGCAATTTGATGCCTCCAATGTTGGGAGGAAATCAGATGCAAACACCTGGGATAACTCTAACCCAAGTTCCATCAGTCAAGCTTGATCGAAACAACTTTTTATTCTGGAAAAACATGGTAATGCCAATCATCAAAGGCGACAATCTTGAAGGATTCATCACAGGAACAAGAAGCTGTCCTGCTGAATTTCTTGCAGTTCAGACCACTGGTTCAACTGGGATTACAGTGGAAATGGCGCCTAATCCTGACTTTGGAAAATGGATGTCAACAGATCAACTATTGATGGGTTGGTTGTATTCTTCAATGACACCGGAAATCGCAATGAGAGTCATGGGATCATCAAAGTCTTCAGACCTCTGGAACGTTGTGCTTGAAAGCTTTGGAGCTATGAATAGATCGAGGGTTATTTTCCTTGTCAGTGAACTTCAGAGGACCAGAAAAGGAGGTATGAGCATTGATAAATATCTCAACACTATCAAACAACTTGCGGATAACCTTGAAATTGCTGGAAAAATCATTCCACACAATGATCTTGTGACTCAAGTCCTGGCTGGATTGGATGATGAATATACCCCCATTGTGGTTCAAATCAACAGCTGGGAATCCATCACTTGGCATGAACTACAATCAATACTTATGACTTATGAAAGCAGAATTGAGCACCTCAGTACCTTGAAAAATGGCCTGGCATCAGCAAATTTAAGTGAAGCATCAACCAATTTTATTCACAGCCCAAACACCTTCAAGGAAAGAAGATTCAATTATGGTGGCAGGAACAACTATAGAGGAAACAAAAACAGAGGTAGAGGAGGTAGATTCTTTACTAACAGAAACGCTTGCCAAATCTGTGGTATGGACAATCACTCAGCTGCTAGGTGCCTAAAACGCTATGATGAAAGGTACATGGGTGCCAAACCAGATTATCAGTATCAGAATAGTTCTCCAAAACCAACTGCCTTGCTAGCTTCCTCTAGAACAGTGGCTGATCCAGCATGGTATGCAGACTCAGGAGCCACAAATCATGTCACAGCAGAAAAAAGGAATTTGATTGAAGCTTTGGAATATGGTGGTAAGCACAAACTTCTTGTTGGAAATGGTAACAAACTCTCCATCTCTCATATTGGCATAAATCACCTCAATACACGAAACAATAAATCACTTGCTCTCAACAATCCTTCAATCAAGAAAAACTTGTTAAGTGTTTCGCAATTAACCTCTGATAATAAAGTATTCATGGAATTTCACTCTGATTCTTGTGCTATCAAGGACAAAGGGACGAAGGAGCTGCTGCTGGAAGGGAGAATTAAGGATGGATTGTATCAGATTCAATTGCCAGATAAAGTCACTCAGTCCCCTGCCTCAAATGAAGTCACTCAGTCTCCTGCTCACTCAAATAGTTTTAGTTCTTCCACTTTTGTTGCTCAGTCAAAAGGTCTCACATGAGATTAGGACATCCCTCTTTCTCTGTAATGTCTCAAGTGTTCAAACTATGTAATGAAAAGCTTAATATCAATGAAGCTCATCCTTTCTGTGACGCCTGTCAGTTTGGTAAAGCTCATTCACTGCCCTTTAAACCCTCAACATCTTCCTCTTCAGCACCTCTTGAATTAGTTCACACACCTCTTGAATTAGTTCACACAGACGTTTGGGGTCCAGCCCCTTTGCATTCGACATCCGGGTTTAAATACTATATTCTCTTCATAAATGATTACAGTAGATTTACTTGGATATATCCTATGAAAACCAAATCTGAAGCATTAAGCTCTTTTATCCAATTCAAGAACTTGGTTGAAAATAAATTCAATACAAAAATTAAAACTCTCCAATCTGATTGGGGAGGAGAGTTTAGGGCCCTTACTGAGCTTGCTATTCAGTCAGGAATTCACATGAGATTCTCCTGTCCTTATACTTCCTCCCAAAATGGCAAAGCAGAAAGACAGCATCGCCACATCACTGAAACAGTCTTAACACTTCTTGCCCAGGCTAGTATGCCTCTGCACTACTGGTGGGAGGCATTTCACACAGCCACCTACCTCATTAACAAACTTCCTACACACCTGTGCTTAAAATGAAATTGCCTAGCCAAGTTTTGAACAATGAAGAATTCAATTACAAATCACTAAAAATCTTCGGTTGTGCATGCTTTCCCTGTCTAAGACCATACCAGTCTCACAAATTCAGCTTTCATTCCATCAAGTGTGTCTTCCTTAGTTTCAGCAACTCTCACAAAGGGTATAAATGCCTTAGTCCTACTGGCAAAATATATCTGTCTAGGCATGTTGTGTTTAATGAGAATGAATTCCCATTTCAGCATGGTTTCCTTAATAAAATCAGTCATCCCTCTGAAACCACCATTCAATACTTTCCTCTCAACATTGCTTCTAACTCCATTCTTGCAGGATTGTCTGATGAAATCCATCCTTGTTCAACCCAACCAGCAACATCTCACAGTTCAAATCCACCTGAGGAAATTGAAAATGAGTCCCCAGAAGCAACTGAAAACGGTGATCCTTGCAATAGAACTGAAGGTACTGAGGTTGACCAAACTGAGTCAAACGATCAGATCAATCAGGAACAAGTTGAGACTCATATACAGCATGCTGAGCATCCTATGATTACTAGAAGTAGAGCAGGCATTTTCAAACCAAAAGTTTATTCTGCACTTTGCAAGAATCCCAAAAATGAACTAAGCAATTCTGAGCCGAATGATGTGTTTGAGGCTCTATCTGATAAAACCTGGAGAGATGCTATGGAGGAAGAGTACAAAGCACTTATGAGAAATGAAACCTGGAAGCTAGTACTACCTGAGATGAATCAGAAAGTTATAGGTAACAAATGGGAGTTCAGACTCAAAAGAGATATTGAAGGTAATGTTTTAAAACACAAGGCAAGGTTGGTCGCCAAAGGTTTTCTGCAAACTTCTGGCATCGACTATCATGAGACTTTTAGTCCAGTAATTAAGGCTTCTACCTTAAGGATAATACTATCACTAGCCGTGTCTAAAGGGTAGAGTATCAGGCAGGTTGATATTAATAATGCTTTCCTTAATGGAAAGCTAACTGAGGTTGTCTTTATGAAACAACCCGAGGGATTCATTGATAAAGAAAATCCAACTTCTGTTTGCAGATTAGAAAAAGCTCTCTATGGGCTTAAGCAAGCCCCCAGAGCATGGTATGAAAGATTGAAAGAAACTCTGTTGGACTAGAAGTTCACCAAATCAAAGGCTGACAACTCTCTCTTCTTCTACCTAAGTAAAGAGCATGTGATTTTCTGTTTGGTCTACGTTGACGACATTGTGATCACTGAAAATGATCAGAAGGTATTGCAATGTTTCATCAACAAGCTACATTCACAGTTTGCTCTCAAAGACATGGGTGAATTACATCAGTTCTTAGGAATTGAGGTAAAAAGGTTTGAATCTGGTATGCGCCTTACACAGCTCAAGTACATCAAAGATCTGCTGAAAAGATTCAACCTTGAACACCTAAAACCCTGTGCAACACCCATGGCAATAGGAAAATGCATCTCCAAAAATGAAGGTGAAAAGATGACTGATCCCTCACTGTACAGAAGTGCCATTGGTGGCCTTCAGTACCTTGCTACACACGGCCAGATATCAGCTTTGCAGTAAACAAATTAAGTCAATTTCTTCGAACACCTTCTGACACTCATTGGAAGGCAGCAAAAAGAGTATTCAGATACCTTAAAGGAACCATGGAACAAGGCCTATGGATTCAAAGAAGTACCAACTTGAACATCACAGGTTTTGCAGACGCTGATTGGGCTTCTTGCCCAGATGATAGGAGGTCTACAGCAGGGTATTGCGTGTACCTTGGTGATACCTTAGTCGCCCGGTCTTCTAAGAAACAGTAGGTTGTTTCTAGATCAAGTGCTGAGTCAGAGTACAGAGCACTTGCACAGGCTTCAGCTGAAATAAGTTGGATTGAGTCACTTATTAAAGAAATCAAACTGGAGTTTGTTTCCTCTCCTATTCTATGGTGTGATAACTTAAGTGCCAGTGCACTGGCTTCTAACCCTGTTTATCATGCTCGAACCAAACATATTGAACTTGACATACACTTGGTGAGAGATAAAGTCCTTGAAGGAAAATTAAAGATCCAATACATTCCCTCATCTGATCAAATTGCCGACTTGCTCACCAAACCTCTCTCCCATTCCAGATTCCTTTTTCTGAAAGACAAGCTAGGAGTTAATGAGTAAAACTCCAGCTTGAGGGAGGCTGTTAAAATCATCATTAAGTGATACTTATTCAACTAATCAAGATTCCCCTCCAGCAGCACTAGCTCAATATCGTTAGCAGTACACAATCCAGCTAATAGTGACTCATCTTTGGGACCACAATGGGCTGTTGTAACAATATTGATTTACACGTCTATTTAGTTAAAATTCTTGCTTGCTCACCACTCCAATTTTGGTTGTATAAATAACCAGCTTTGTAACATTATTATTTTGTGTGAAGATATACAATTCATCAGAATTATCTTGCTGTTAATTTTACATTCTCTTCTGATCTTTAACTGTCCAGAGGAAGCCAAGCTTATTAAAAAGTAAATCTCAAATTATATCAATTCCTTCAATGTTGCAACTTGATACAAATATGGAGGACCAAGGCTACAAAGCTTTTATAGATGTGGATTTTTATGTCCTAAGTATCATTAATGTTGAAACTTGTAGATCAAAAGGTGCTAGAAACAAAAGCAATCAAGTGGAGAAGCTTTGAGATTTAGAGGTTGTAAGTAATTTTATAATGAATTCCAAGGCCCATATACTACACATCGGAGTCAAGGCTGCATTGGAATTTAAAATAAAAACAGATGAAATATCTATGGACTCTTTAACCCCAGGCTATATTCATCCAACCCCTCGGTGCACTAAAAATTTAGAAATGTATAAAGATTTATAATCTGCAAACAAAGATAGAATCCATCTTTCCAAATGTTTCCTTCATGCACTATGATTTGTGATTCCAGCAGGAGCCACCACTCCTTAGATTGCTCCCGTATGAATAGTGAACCAAACAGCTGTTAGTTTTATCAAGACTACCCCTCTACTGGAAGTTTGAATGAAATACTAAGATTTTTCTTTCTGTATCATTACTCCATGATTTTGGGCTGGGGGTCTTAAAAGAAAGCAACATGGAGAGGATCAGTTAAAGAAATGTGAAAATACAAATGAGATTTGCACAGGCATGGGTTTACTATCAGCTAAAGACAACCTTAACTCTCAAATACATCAAACCATGCATGTAATGCTGAATTAAATAAAAGACCATTGAGCATCTGACAAATTTGTCTTCCATTAAAGGTTCTTTGCGCTCAACTCGGATGGTTGCAATTCCAAATTAAAACACATTTCTAATATTAATAAATATACATATACAAAAGCGAACTCATACCCAGTAAAAAATCCAGCAAATGGTATTATAAACATGACAAGAACAAGATGGTAATAAATAATTTTAAACAAAAAGTATGACAGATGCAGTAATTGAATTCAATATAGCTCACCAAATTGAATAAAAAAACTTGGGAAACAGAATCTACTAAGAGAATAAAAGAAATCGTGCTGAATCTTACCTTCTTGACAGCTAATCTCTGCAATTTAGGGACCTCATCCAACAACCGGGCCTTCGTTCTCCGAATCTCCGCATTGATCGCCACAGCTGACGCCCTACTCTTCTCCTGCGAAGCAGTCTCCGCTTTCTGCCAAAACCAAAGTAATAAAACATAAACAATCAAAATTCCAGCAGTACTTTCCAAATAGATTCAAAAGAAATTGAAAATTTAGGGATTCTATTTTAATACCTGAAGAGCAGCCTCGATGTCGGACTCTACGGCAGCGTAAAGGCGGGCGAATGCGTCATCGCCGGCGACGTTGGAATCCTTCTGCTTTTCAATGTCGTATTTGTCATACTTCTTGCAGATCGCATCCACCCGAGTCAAAATGTCGATCACGCTCATTGTAATTTCACTTTTTTCTTTCTTTGTTTGGGAGTTCTTTTGGAGGTAAAGTTATTGAAAACTCAACTCTTCAAGGAGTATTAGAGTATTAGAGAGGGCATAGGCCGGACTACAGCTGGATTTTAGTTGTTTATTAAAAGTAATTCATTATGTCAAAACCTTCAAAATAAAAAGGGCAAAAACTTTCTTACAACTTTTTGCTTTATGAAATTTTTTTTAGGGAAAAATTCATAAATAATGTGTATACTTTACACCAATTCAAAAATCAGATTTTTTGTTTAAAAATTCAAAAATCATGTTTTTTTTTATTATTTATGAAATAATAAATTATTAAATCAATTTATTATTAAATATTTAATTCTAATATAATATAATTAACCCACCCCACATACATCACCCATACCGCTCAGGGGACTATTCGATGACCATTCCGACCACCACTCTTCTCCGGCGACTATTTCGACGACCGTTCCGACGACTGCTCCGATTCCGGCAATTATTCCGACGAATATTCCAGCGACCATTTTGGTCACATATTCACAATTTAGTTAGTCACAGATTATTTTATGGTCACA
>CAIGRT010085656.1:0-10165 GCA_903798405.1 Fraxinus platypoda
TTGAAGTGGACTGTCATTACATCCGAGATGCCTATGATTCCAATGTCATTGCTCTTCCCCATATCTTCAGTGCACAACAGGCTGCAAATATCTTCACTAAATCCTTGACTTGCCATCGTCATAACTTTCTTGTCAGCAAATTGATGCTTGTGGACTCACCAGCATCAATTTGAGGGGGGTATCAGAGGATATTTAATTTATTTAGTTTCCATTTATAACCCGCATATAATCCAGGATTTCTTTGATTGTATAGCATCAAATCTTTCCTTGTATATCGTTGTAATATTCTATAAATTAAAGGCAATACATACGAGAAGATCATTCAGCAAAAAAACTTGTCAATCTAACAATTACATACTATCACAAACTCTCTTATGCCTACTTATAGATGATGGTGCAGGCATTGAAATATCTTTCAAGATGGAGGAAACCATTAAGACTCGATTCTCCTTTTCAGGACTCGATATAATTTTACTGTCGTATCTTTTATTGACATATATAATTATGATAATAGCTAACCATTACTACTTTCCCGGCTTAAAAATTTTCAAAAAAGTAACATTTTCAGGTTTGTCCATCATGATAATATAAATATGGCTGAAGTATTTGAGTTTTGGTTGATTAGATCGGTGAAAATAGTAGAAGCATGAAGTGTAAAAACAAGTTTAGGTCCCATTGGTTTTTCATATTCAGGTATTCCAAATGGATCCCATTAACATGGCCATGGCATATGTAATGCCACATCTGCATGATTGTAGAAAGTTCTTTAAATAAAGCCCAAGTTCAATGGAATATAATCACATATCTGTGCTTTAAGACACACCTCTCCCCATCCCACAAAAATATCACACCAAGCATACACCTGATGTAAAACAAGGGAAGGAAATTCTTCATTATCCATTTAATCTAGTTGAAAATGTATTAATCTACAGTGTTTACTTGTATGATTTATTGCTTCCGAACAAATCAATAAAAAACATGTACTACCGAAAAGATTTTTTTGACTAAACAAACTGTAAAATGTTATTAATCGTATTCCATAATATGATATTTGCAGTAATGGATAGGGTGAGACCAGTGCATGTGAGGTAGAAGAGTTTGTCCAACACGAAGAATAGTGGTTCTCCATCAATGGCATCCTCAATGCATCGCCATTCACGATCTGGCATTACCAATATGAAGAGACCACAGAATACCAAAGCTGCTGCTCAGAGGCTTGCTCAGGTTATGGCACATCAGCCAGCTGATGATGATGAAGAGGAGGATGACCTTATATATGACTATAGCCCTGCAATTCCATCAGCTGGAATAAGACTTGCAGGCGGACGGCCAACTAGAAACCGTTCGCCAATGGTAAGAAGCTTGTCATGCATGTCTTCATGGACAGCCTGATATCACATCTGTTCATCACTTCATCTGCATTTCACCTGCTGTTGCATTTTTATGAGAAATCCTGATGTCAAGTGGATATTGACATTTGAAGATATTGTTTCTCCGTTCATATCCAATGCCATTTTTGCAAAAGTATGACTCCTGTTTAAAAGGTGTTGGTGTATCATTATCGCAAAATCCTTGTTTAAGACATAGGTTACTCTAAATAGTTTCCATGTCGATTATAATAATTGATTGTTTCGGCGATCTGTTAGAGCATATGTGCGAAATTCACCATCCAGACTTCTTCACCAAAAGTAGAAAAAAATTATATTTGGCGGCATTGATATTTGAATAGTTTTGAATATTTTGGGAATAAGTAAAATTTACCATGATTGTTTACATTTTAAGTTCACTCTGTATTTTATAGGATTTGTTTCCATCCCTTAAGTGTTATTGTTCCCTTTCAGTACTGATTTTGAAGCTGTTGTGTCATTTTTTAGTCAGTTCGTACATCCGTAGAACAACCACTATCTTCTCGTTCAACACCAGGTGCAAGAACATCTGCAACTTTCAACTCTGTGGAACAGCAGCTTTCATCAGTTCGTACCTCAGTTGAACAACAACCATCTGCTCGTTCAACATCAGGTACAAGAATATCTGCAACTATCAACTCTGTTGGACAGCAACCTTCATCAGCTCGTTCACTCTCACTTCTTCGATCATCTCAAAACAAGTCTGCAGAACAACTTTCGTCTGTCTACTCTTCTATGGCTGGTCATTTGTCTGAACCCACAGACTCAGTTGAAGAAGCACAACCACCATATGCTCGCTCTAATATTGGAAGATCATCTTCTACTGTCAACCTCGTGGAACAACCTCCATCTGCTCGTTCTGTGGCCAGTGTCCGTCCAAATTTAGGGGGCAAGACTGGGGTCGTGGTACCTCTGTCAGTCAAGCCAGCAGTATCTAGAATTCCAGCAGAGACTCAACCTGATAAAATTAGGGACAAAAGGTACATTGAAGCTTTAGACTCCGCAGTACTATCTCAGGGATCATTTTTACCTCTCAACATGTAATCTATCATATGTATTCTCTTTTGCCTAAACCTTGAAAAAGTTTGATACGGATTGTTATTCTATTCATCCATCTTATAATGTCAAAATCCTTTTCTATTTGACCTTCTGCAAGAGCACATGGTAATACCTTTCTTTTTCTCTCAGTTGATTGACAATTGAAAGAACTATTAGTAATTCTGTTACTTTACAGGTTATCTTTAGATTTTGGGACTTTTAAATATAAAGAACTTGGTGACCAGCAGTTATCTTCTTCTGCTCTACAAGATGAGGTAGGATTGTGCATCAAACTAATTTTCTCCAACTCAACTTCATTTGCAGTTCCTCTTTTCTAATATAAAACTAATTTTTAGAGTATCTATTTGCCTATTCTTTATACTTTACATCAAGTCTTTTTTTATAAAATTATTTTGTAAAGATGTGTACATAATTATGCTCACAAAGAAAACTTTGCTCCATAAGTTATAGTCAGAGAGATTGTTGTATATCATATACGTTTTCCATTTCAGCAACACTAGCAAGAAATATTTTCACCCCATTTTATAATTATATTACTGACACAAGGTCCTTAAAATTACAGCTTGACATGCTTCAAGAAGAAAATGAAAGTTTACTGGAAAAGGTGATTCCATTTAGATGCTTACTTACGAATGAATTATGTGTTTAATCTGTATTGCAACTTCTGTTTCATTAAAAACATGATATGTTTTGATAATCAAATTGCTACACTGGTTAGCATCTCAAGATACACATGCTTTCAGCTTCGAATTACGGAAGAAAGGTGTGAGGAGGCAGAAGCACGGACTCGGCAACTTGAGAAACAGGTAAGAATGCTAAATTCTTGATGTAGAAGTTGCAATATTTCTGTTTTTCTTCGGAGCCTCCACTTCCCAGATTTTAATTGATGTGAGACGTTAAGGTTTCTAATTTGCTATAACAATATAAATTAGTCTCTTAAAACTATGTGGTGACTATACTTTTTTCTTTCCATTTTGACATGTTCTTATTGGTTACATTTCTTTGACTATGATTTAACAAATGTTGCTTGTCTTATTGTTAGATTGCAAGTCTAGGAGACGGTGTATCTTTGGAAGCTCGTCTTTTGAGCAGGCAAGGGATGAATTTTGAAATGCTTTTTCTAGATATAGTAGATTCTCTAGCTAATTTACTTTCATTTATCTTTAATTTTTATATTGCAAACTCTGCAGGAAAGAAGCAGACCTTCAGAAAAGGGAGGTATGTATGAGAAGGAATGCTATTATTTTCCAGTGATTCAGGTTTTGTATGCATATAGGTTGAACATTATTTTGATGATGGTTAAAATTGTCATAAGGCAATCTGAAGTTAGTTTTACAACTCTAGGAGTTGAAAACTTGACAGTTTTTATGAACTTCAGTCATCTTATCTATTCTTTTATCCGAACATGTTATTGTTTCACATATTTTTGTATTGACAAGTCAGTTTGTGTGTTTTTCTTCTATTAGGAATTACACTACTTTGTTAATGTAAAGGAAAGCAGTTTAAATCTGTAACTGGGGATGCCTTTGACATGGCAGGCTGCTCTTAAAATTGCGACAGAAACCTATGGTGGAGCAGGCGAGGAGCTTGCAGCCCTTCGAATGGAAGCCGAGGTACTCAGACTCTACCTTGTGTGTTTTGTAGTCGTCGTAATTTTTTTCTTTGGTCTTTACCTTCCATGTCATTATTTATTGTTAAATTTTTTTCGTTAGTTTTGAGATTCATAATCAATAACAAAATTTAGGTGCACTGTAATTTAATTACTGTAATTCTAATCAGACTGCCAGGGATGAAGCTACGTCAGCTTTGGAGCTGCTACATGATGTTGAGTGTGAAGTTAAATCACTTCGGACAGTGACTAAAAGAGTTATTTTGACTAAAGAAGAGACGGTATGTACCAATTAAAATATTACATGGCTTGTACTCCTTACATTCTGTATGACATACTTATGTGATTCACAGTTTATAACCGTAGGAAGAGGTTGTTCTCAAGAGGTGTTGGCTTGCTCGATACTGGAGTTTATGTGTTCTCTATGGTAATTTCACTTAACCAGCTGAATTTAGAGCACAAATTATTAGCATTGATGTCCATTTTGTCATTTTTGTGTTCTCCTTAATGTGTGTAATGAGTTATGTGAATGAAAATTTTAGTAGAGCATAAGATGACATTAACATGAGAGAGATATGAATGTTGGTCAAAACGAGGACAGGGAAATGTAGATTCTGCAAAAGTTATCTAGAGGGAAGAACTGAATAGATAACAAAAATTGGAATTTCTTGCTGGTTTAAAATCTGTTTAAAATTCACCTATTGATTTGCTTATAAAAGTCAAGTTCCAAGGGCTTCTAAATATACTTAAAAGAGAATATTACTATTTAGCATGTACTAAGCTATTTTATGAAATGAGGAAGATGGAGAAAGGAAAACTCTAGTAATGGTTGGTCAGTATAAACTATAAACATCCAATCTCTACTATCAAAGTCATCCCCTAAGTATTTCAGCAATTTCCATGTGGAACAGGAGCAGCAACTGCCCTTTTACTTGAAGGGTTTTCTATTATCATTTTTTCTCTTTCAAACATCATATTTCTAAATTATACCTTGCTGATAGAGATTTAAAGCCCAAGGCTAACAGCAAAATTACCCAATAGAAAAGCAGTCGTAGATATAATGTTTTCATCTTTTCTAAAAGGTGTGTATATCACTATACGAGTAAGGTACAATAGTATTATTCACACTTAAAAATTAATGTAAGTATGTAGTCTTGTCTTCCACGATGATTCATGCACCATTGCACCTTATTATTTTATAGTATTATTGTGTCTTATAAAGATAAGCTGTCTTATCTTTCCTCATCTAAGTTAAAATTTCTATTACTATCATTCTCTCATATTCAATAGCATTTTACAAACTTATGCAATGTCTCTTATCTCGAACTGTAAAAAACTATAGTTTAACTTCCATGCTTGATCATAGAGTAATGTGTCATTCAAGTGGCTGAAATTATTTGAACAAGTATTGACTGTTGGGTATCAAATGGTTTAAATGCCTCTCCATGGAGGGTTTCTTATTATATAACAAGATACGTCCCTAATTATAGCCTATAATCACGTTTAAATTAAATCAGAATCTCTCTATACAAAGTAGCCTACAATCAGTCGGAAATCATTTTATACAAGGTAAATACAATTATTGTCTATCATATTACAGTTGTATCTACTATATATGTTAACATCCCACCTCAAATTGATGCTGACAGAAAGTATCAAGTTGCTAACCATAAACTGATGTCGTTGATTATATAGGGGCCTGGTAAACACATGAGCTGTTTGCAATTCAGTGGAAAAATGAGGGAGAGTAATCGCATGTTGATCAAGTGCTTCACGAATGGAATGACAATCTATTTCAATGTGCTTGGTGCGCTCATGAAAGACCGGACTGGTAGCAATTTGAATAGCACTCGTGTTATTAGCATGAAGTGGAGTAGGACCAAGTAGAGAAAACCAAGTTCGCCCAACAAACCCCAAATCCACACAATCTCCGGACGGGCTGAGGACATAGCACGATACACAGATTCGGTAGAGGATTTTGAGACACGATCCTGCTTTTTTACTATTCCAAGAAATAAGAGCATCGCCAAAAAACATGCACCATCCGGTAACAAAACGTCGAGTATTTGCACAACCAGCCCAATCATCATCGATGTAACCTGTCAACCGTAAAGAATTCCTATTAGAAAATAATAACCCTCGACCAAATGTAACCCTTGAGATAACGAAGAATCCATTGGACAACTACTAAATGAGAATGGCAAGGGGCTTGCATAAACTGACTCAC
Source organism: Fraxinus platypoda (assembly GCA_903798405.1). Lineage (NCBI taxonomy): Eukaryota > Viridiplantae > Streptophyta > Magnoliopsida > Lamiales > Oleaceae > Fraxinus > Fraxinus platypoda. The sequence continues at coordinate 6,302 of CAIGRT010085656.1, forward strand.
TTGCTGTACAACAAAGGAATTATCTCGTCGGGTAATTGTCAAATAATTCAAACTCCTTACTAGTTGTCGATATAAAGATGGATCAGGTAATAATTCACGCTCCTCCTTGTGAAGCTTCAAATTAATCTCCAAATGTGTAAGTACCGAGTTCCCAAACTGAAGATCAACCAAGATGAGAATCTCTTGAGTATACTTATGTTGATGCAAGATCATACCAGTGGAACAAGAATGCAACTCAAGACCAAGAAAATATCGAAGTGGACCAAGATCTTTCATATGAAAGATAGTTTAGAGATGGTGCTGGAGTTCTTCGATTAAAAACTATGTTATCTACATATACCAAAAGCACAACTAGTCAAATGGCAGTCTTTTTAAGAAAGAGAGAACAATCAAATTGACTTTGAGTAAAATGAAAATCAAGAAGAGTGTTACGAAACTTTTCAAACTATGCTCGCGGTGCTTGCTTTAACCCATATAAAGACCTCTTCAATTGACAAACCTTAATGGAAAAGTGAGTGACAGGATGAGGAGTTAAACAGATATCTTCCTTCAGATCCCCATGTAAGAATGCATTCTTCACATCTATTTGTTGGAGAGACCAACCTTTTGAAGCAGCAATAGCCATGATAGTACGTATAGTAGTCATTTTGGCCACGGGTGCAAAAGTCTCCTCATAATCAAGACCATATTCCTGATAATTCCCAAGAGCTACCAAACGGGCTTTATACCTTTCTATAGTTCCATCATACCGGTACCTGATGATATATACCCATTTGCATCCAATGAGCTTCACCCCATTAGGACATTGATGTCCCATGTGTGATTGCTAGTGGACCCTAAAGTTCTTCTTGCATAGCTTGCTGCCAACAAGCTTGAGTAGCTGCATAAGAGTATGATTTGGGTATACTTGTAGTATAAAGTGTATCTTGCTTAGAAGTAAAAGAATACACATACCTATCCGGAGGATGAGAATCTCGAGAAGATGGGAGAGGATCAAATGTCGGTTCAGGATCTAGACGAGGCGTTGGGGATTGTGGATGACGTCTTTGGTAAACAAATTCTAGCTTAAAATGTTCAATAGGGAAGGACACATCATAAAAAATAGGAAGCATAGTAGAAATAGAATCATTTGGAATGCAAGATTGGAAGAAATATTGATGTTAAAAGAAAATCACATTTCTAGAGATACCGATCTTGTTAGCACCCGCATCATAACATACAAACCCTTTTATGTGCATTGCTATACCCAAGTAATGCACACCGAGTAGCCTAAGCAGTAAGCTTATGACGTTCAGTGGAGGGCAAGTGAACAAAATAGGCATGACCAAATATATGAAGAGAATTATACTTGGGAGCAACACCAAACAAACGGGAATACAAAGGGTCAAATTGTAAAATATGTTAAGGTAAACAATTAATCAAATAAACAGTCGTAGATAAGGCTTCTACCTAAAAACAAGGAGTCACAAAAGATTCAATCAACAAAGGACGAACAACATCCAAGAGAGGATGAGTCTTACGCTCAGCGATCCCATTTTGTTGAAGAGTGTAAGGATAAGAACGATGTGAGAGAATCCCCTTCATTTTGAGATAATGTTGAAACGCATTAGACATATATTCCCCCCAGAGTCAGAGCGTGAGACTTTAAATACAAGCAGAACATTGGGTCTCAATAAGAGCAACAAAAGCCTGAAAAGTGAAGAACACATCGACCTTAGAGCGAAGGAAATATACCCAAGTAAAGCGACTGTAGTCATCAATAAAGGTCACAAAATACTTGTATTGAGCATGAGAAAGTACCTGACTCACACCCCAAACGTTAGTATGAATAATCTCAAAACAGGTGAAAGCTCGACTACCATGTGAAGGAAAAGGTAAAATTGTACTGTTGCCCAATTTACAAGAACTACAACCAGAAGATATACTAGAAAATGAATCTTTATTGCCCAAATAACCATGTTTCATAAGATGAGACAAAACAGTATTATTGGGATATCCTAATTTCTTATGCGAAACATTACTATCATCAGTAACAGCAGTACAAGTAAAAGAATCAAAACTAGAAACAAAAAAATTGAAGAGGAAATAAACGTCCCACTTTAGGCCCCTTCGCGATCACCTTCCCCCGACACTTAATCCTGCACACAACAACCAGTACGATTGAAGTGAATATCACAATTATTATCAACCAGTTGCCCAACAGCTATTAAATTCGTAGATATATCTGGTGATACAAATATATTATTAAAAGAAGATCTCAGTTTGCCAATTGCAATGATAGGAAGTGTACTACCATTGGCTATCTAAATATGTTGGTTACCTTTATACTTATGAACATCATGTAAAACATCTATACTACCAGTCATATGATTGGAGGCTGCAAAATCTACCAACCAAGGATAGGTTAGGAGATTTCGCTTACCTTGAAGGCCAAAAGCAGAGAGAGCAGAAACAATCATCTATTGGACCATCTCGAGTGTAAACGTAGATGAAGAATCGACTGTAGGTGGTTGACTTTGAACATCAATTAAATTTGACTGGAAAGCAGTGTGAAAGGCTTGACCTCGTCTATTTTGAGGCCGCATGCGACAATCTTTAATAATATACCTCTCCTTTTTGCAGTAATTGCAAAATTTATTACTGCAATGCTTTGCAATATGCCTAAATTTGTTACTACTATAGCACTGTGTCTGTGACTTGAATTTACTTTTCCCTTGAGCAACATATGCCATATTAATCTTAGTAGTTACTGATTCTTGACAGATAGCAAGTTGAGTAGCAAGATGTTTCTATTCACTTAGTAATTCTCCCAAGCACACATCCAATGTGGGAACAAGATTATGGTTTATCAAGTCAGCCCATGCAATCTCAAATTCTAGTAAGAGCTTCATTAGAAATTGATCTCTTTGACTCTCAGTATAAACATCTTGGAGGGCTGCTAAGGCTTCCTTGGAAACTTTAGAGTAAACTATCCCAAAATATTCACTCCACAAATTTAGAAATTCAGCATATAACTGCTCGATAGAAAGATTACCTTGTCTGAGGTTGGGAATTTCTAATTCCAATTGAAACTTTCATGCGGTGTTGTCTTGATAATAGATGCGCTTGAGATAATCCCACATTTCATTAGCAATGGTAAATGATCAAAGATTATTCAACATATGAGGTTCAATAGAACCTAGTAACCAAGAGACAATGCGTGCATCCTTGCTTTCCCATTGACTAAACTGCTTTGAATCAGTAGGAGCGGTAGATGAGCCATCTATATTACCTTACAATTCTTTTCTTTTTACGAACATCTTAATTGAAATTCCCAGGTGGAAAAATTCTTTCCATTAAATCGAACAATAAAATTTTCTCGAGACAAAATAAAATGGAACAAATGAAACTTGAGGCAAAAAAAAAAAAATTCAAGATCTATACCTGAAGGAAATAAAGCCCAACCAACAGCTGAATAAACCCAATTCTAGACAACAAAAGCCAACTTGAAGCAGCCCCAGTCTTCAAACAAGCCCAAGACAATAGAAGCCCACTAGAGATAGCCCAATTCTTCAAACACTCCATCAGAAGGGAAAAATTCATAAATCCCACTTTAAGTATATACTATTTCAAAAATAAGAAAATAAATTTTAAATTTCAATATATTTATATATTTTATATATACTAGGTGCAAGCAACGTGCAATGCACGTTTGCCTAGTTTATATTTAATAGTTTTGTTTAATAATTAATTTGTTATTAATAAAGATGTAATTTTTTTTGGTTAATTAAGGGCGTGTCTGGGCGCGCTGCAAGGAGGAAGGAAAATTGATTATGTTACCGTTTTTTTTTTCAAACCTACAGCCCTACAGTGAGAGAATTGGTC
>CAIGRT010085683.1:0-11286 GCA_903798405.1 Fraxinus platypoda
TTCTCTCCATCTCTTGATAGTTTCTCCATATAGCTCTGTCAGATTATATATGGAAAGACAGTTACAGATTAGACACAATAAGGACACTAAGCAACCAAATAACAAACATACAAAGATATTTAATATAAAAAATGTCACCTTCAACGAACCCCCTTTTATGTACTCCATCAATATAGCAGACCGTAAAATACGACCTTCAAAATTTCCATCCGCTGAAAGTGACCAAGTGGAGGAAATCTGATGACCATAAAATTCTACAATACAGGAGTGCTTCAAGACACCCAACATTCTGATCTCACCTAAACAACTAAACTCAAAGTTCCTGATTTCATCGGTAGAAGTCTCACATACCTCAGCGGTCCGCACCTGCAGATTGAACAAATTAGACGTGTCCACAAGTTGATGTTGCAAAAGATTGACGCAGATAAAAGAATGATTGAAAATATAATTAGGAACAAACCTTCACAGCAGCCTCAAGTGACCCAAAATTACACTGCATGAGAGTGGTAGAAGCTAATTTTCCTATTTCATCACATACAGATAGAGAAGGAAACGAACAATTTGGACTGGTAGCGCCATCTGCTGCAACAGGAGAGCTGATACGACTTAAAGGAACATACCTGAAAAGAAAAAGAAAACACATAAGAGACAATGGTCAACACAAACATGCATAAATATGCCATGAATGTGCTCTTGATAACAATAATATCGAGCGTTGGAAGAAGAAGACAGCCATCTACAGGTTACAAGTTCTCTTAAACATGAAACAAAGGGCTTCATACATAGCCCATGTTTGAGCACTATTCTTTCACTCATTTTTACCCATAACTCATTTTCAACCACACATTCTCATATAATGTGCTCTTCATACATAGTCCATGTTTCAGCCCCATTGTTTATAGAAACAACCAATTATAAACAAGTTTCCAAAGGTGAAGCGTGTAACATATCCAAAAACAAGAAATATCAAAATATTAGTATTTAGGAAAACGATCAAAGGATGCTCAGTCATATAATGTACTATCTGCTGGCCACGAGTAAATGAACTACCATGACACAATCATGTTTAAGACGCACGTCGGACATGCTGGAAAAATACCGGCACGACACATGAATTTGATCTATAACGGTACTGATCTATAACGGTACTCATATTCGAAGAGTGAATCTTTGTCCTGCCGACTCTCCGAAAAGTCAGGTTGTAAAACGGCTTAAAATAATATTAATTAGTTTTTGAAATATTATGGGTACCTTTTTTAATTACAAATTGTACAGCAACTAAAATATTGATAATTGTGGAAAGTTAAATACCCTACTTTTCAATATATAAAAGGGTGCTTTAGCCCTCAAGGATACAGTAATTTTTTTTTAATTGGTTAAAAAGGAAAGTTGCACCCTTTTAAAAAAAAGGGGGCTAAATCATTTTATATAATCCCAATCGATTGATAATTAAAAAAGTGAGTCTTTGACTTCTAAAAAAGAAAAATCGATCCCTACTTATTAAATAAAACATAATGCTTGGCCTTTTTAATAAAGGCAAGTCAACTAGGGTTTCCCCAAGCATGCATTTAATAAGAGAGAGAGAGAGAGAGAGAGAGAGCATGTCTTAATATAGAAATCAGAAAAGTTGGTTTAGTTCTTCAACTAGGGTTTCTTTAGCCATTAGCATTATTCGAAGTGATAAAATGAGAACAGCTCAATAACCCAACACCCACAAGCAGTCATGATATCACAGGCTTGCGATTTAGCTAGCAGAAAAGGAAGATGACTATGGGTTAGTTTAGTTTATCTTCTTCCTTTCCCAATTATCTGCAAGTATTCACATTGTGTCAGCAACTTTCACATGCGTGTCTAGCTGTAAGAAATCAGGGAAAACATTGGACATGCCACCTGGCCTATTTGACATGTATCATTGTCTGATACGTGCCGGACAACAACTTGCCAGCACTGGATGCATGCTGGTGCTTCCTAGATGCTAAGCAAAAACAGTAAAGTGCAAGTCCATGTTTGCATCTAATTAGAACTTAAAGCTAATATAGCAAACAAAAATGAAAAGTAAAAGAAAAAACACAACCTGCAGAAATATTCGGGATCAGTCTCCTCTCTTATATCATGGGGATGGCAAGCATCAACTATCATGCGTACCCATGACTCACTCCTCTTTATGACAATCACATTCCAGGCATGTGGAGAAAAATCCAAGTAACCCCGAACAAGCTCACATGGTATTCGCGGCTCCATCCGATCACATAGATACTACAATAGGTGAAAAGGGTGTCAGTTCACATAAATTAGTTCCTCCAACAAGATCAAAAGTTAGAAACACATTTAATAGAGAGAGGCTACCTTCATCAGCACAGCTCTATGCCTGCAAACCCCAAACTGCAGACCGCCAATAGGAACTATAATAGAATTTAGCCTTGCTTTTTTGGATTGAAGAGACTTCTCACATAAATCCAGGAAGACAATATCTTCTACATTGTCCACGCCCTGCTTCGTGTCTATATTAATATCGTCACGAGTCCCAGTAGGACATGTACAAACAAACGGTTTCTTATAGTTTGAACCAGAAACAGCTTTTCGTATCTTTTGCAGAGCCGCAAATTTATCACTTCCTCCAAGATGATCGGAGACAAAAAGAGCAAGCAATGATGCAATCTGTAAATTATCAATTGCAACATGGCTCTGTTCATCAGTCGAACCATTCATCTGCTTGAAATGATACACCAATGCTCGGGCACATAATAGTACAGAATCTAAATCTTCATCCCTTTCCCTGATGGAAAAATTACACAATTACGAACTATGTGACTAATAGAGCAATAAAAATCTACTGAAAACTCTCCGAGTAGTCCACTAAGTTGCTTTTCAAGCTCATGTTTATTCAACACAATAAATATCTACAACAGAAATAATCAACATTTACAAAGAAATTTACCGGTCAACAAGAATTACTTCTCGTGAGTGAAGCTGCAAATTTTGCTCATAACTAGACAATGGCATAAAGGGACGATCTCGACCCGCATCATAGAAGCCATCTGGTAAATGGTCATCAACCCCACAAAATGATATTTTGCTATATTGGCATGACAAATATAAGGGTTCATTAGTTGGTCTTCGGAATTTAGTAGGTTTCGGGTTATCGAGGTCCTTCTCTGAATGCCTTTTTGACTTCATTATACTGTTAGATGTTTCAGAAGATGAGCCTTCATCCAGCGCCTTAACAGCATCAGAAAGGGAGTCCAAAGTTGCACCAGACTCAGAACAGTCACCCTCAACCTCTTTGAGAATCCCAACAGTGTCAAGTGCAGAACATGAACAAGTAACAACAGAGTCCTTTGTATTAGCATCTACATTTTCAATATTAATAAGCGAGTTCTCATAAAAATCGTCTCCAGAAAAAGATTCTTTATTGTCAACATCAGCATCTGCAAGTGCAGATGAACCTTCTGCCAGAGAGTTGTCGCCAAGGACAGACATTTTGCAAGCCATGCATTTTTCGGAAGAATTTTGAATTGCAGCTTCAAGTTTCCACTTCTTGCTGTAATTCAGTCTCTCTTGCCGAGTTCTTGGTTGCCGATTACACTGCCATTTCCATCCCTTAGTCCTTCTTGCCAACAGGCATCGATTATTAGGTGACAGACCAGTTATATGACTCCTTGGTGTGATTGAAGAGCCTACAATGTGTCAAAGTGTTATCACTGTGTTAGTATCTATACATGACACAATCAGACAACTTCAACTGAGGGGTCAAAGAGAGAGATAGGGCCTCACTATTGCTAGGACTGTTATCATTCTCCTGCACTACACCCTGATAGACATCCATTTCTGCAGATTCATCATTTGATATGTAATTGTTGTTTCCCTCCAAATTGCAGCTTATCCATGATGGTATTTGACAGCAACTACGTAGATCATTGTGCTTCAATGAGTATGAAAAGGGAGGAGGAAAATATAGCAAATTACATGTTAGGTTAAGATACATGAAAGTGAAAAGCAAAGGCCAGTATAAATCATCTAAAGAAATAATGAAAACCAGAAATTAGAAAACATGACCAATATTCATCCAGATATTTAAAATGATGCTAATCAATTAGCAGGTCCATTGTTAAATTCAATGGGTACATACCTGAAGATTTAGACTCTGAAGATTGTGCATTGTTTCAAGTTCGAGAAATCCCAAGGATGTCAATCGATTGTATGACAGATCCAAGTTCTCCAATCTCTGCAAAGACGACAATTCAGGAGGCAGCTCAACCAGCTTATTATTAGCTACCTTCAACGATATCAAGGAACTCAAAGAAGCTATCTCATCTGGTAAATTCCTCATCTTATTAAATGAAAGATCTAAGAACTCCAACTTGTTAAGACAGCTGATTTCTGGAGGCAGGTATCTGCAGAAAAAGTTCAAAAGATGGACTATTAAAACTTTCTCCAAAGCTAATTCATGAACGCGGCATTATTAAACATATATGCATAAAGAACCTTAAGAATTAACATTTCACATTGCACTCTGAGGAACTTAAATTTCAATATGATGAACTCAAGGCATAACTGAAGTGGTTTAGGAAAAAAAGAGATCACTGAGTCCCTGAAAGGAACATATATCATATTGACGCAAAGAAGTTTCAGATTCATGGAAGTCCATAATTTTGCAATGTAACACAAGCACGCAAACCTACTGAGCACACCAATGCATTTAGAGGACAGCACATTGATCAAACCATTAAAATTCAAAGGCAGTTTAAAGCATTAGAATCTAAACTCAGTTGAAGCTAAAATTTAGAACTGCCTTTCGATAAAACATCCTCAAATTTTAAGAAAAATTGGTGCGTTCAATATCCCACCTTCACAGGGAGATGCAACAATTATACTGGGTGAAACATCTAATGAATAAGGACTACATCACGTCATGCCAAATGAAAGTGTGTCAATATGAACTCCTAATACATAGGAAAATGCCACACATCTGCCAAAGGTACATTATCACTTAATGCTCAGAGCCTAATCTGTTTAAATATATCTGCCTGTTAGTACATGGCAGAATAATCCTGTCTTTGCAGCCCACCATTTCTAATGTGATAACACATTGGATATCTCTTGGACAGGTACATAAAAAAATCCCATTCACTTCTTTAGTATACTGAATCCATGTAAATCTGATCTCACAAATGACCATCAAGAGAGTGGTAATAGAGAAAAATGAAGCCGCATATCAAAAACCTATAAGCAAATAGTATATACACCCATTTGCAAGTAAGTATTCCTAAGTCCTACCTATATTCCACATACAAATTAATAAGAGAGATGCTAGTGGTACATCACCACTAACATCGGGGTGTCCATCGGCGCTACATCATTGGAGGGAGGGTCGGTGAGGTCGGCACTCCCTCCAATGAGGGGGCAATGGACACCCTTATGTTAGTGGTGATGTACCACTAGCATAATTCAATTAATAAACTACACAACTATCAATATTTCAAGCTAAAAGTTCTCTCAGTGCAACAATAAATTGTTAAACTTGAACTTTAATTATCTCAAAAAAAAGTTTGTACACTCATTTGTCTTTCTTTTTCAAATAACCATTCCATCTTACCACACCAACCCATTAAACAAATCATCGTCTAAGTCTAATAAGCTCCAATATTTTCTCAATTCTTTATAAAATTCAGAAGGAAACTGAACCTTCACATACATAATATGTACTACAGTACAAGAATAACAGCAATACTAATAATCCCCTTTATTCGGAAAGATGGAGAAGGACCAACCTTATGGAGAAGTGAGAGCCTAGTCAAGCACTTAAGCCCAATAATCTCACTCAAAATTGGGAATGCCGAGAGCCTTGGGGGAACTCTACTGAGCTCCAGCTCCTTCAAATTCCTCACTTTTCTTAACTTAAAACACATTAACCCCCGGCACCAACCCATTAAACAGCTATGTCACGAAAAAAAAGGCTAACAGTACACTCATTTTTCTTACTTTTTCAAATAACCATTTCATCCTACCACACCTACCCATTAAGTAATTCATTGTCCAAGTCTAATAAGCTCCAATATTTTATCAATTCTTTTAAAAATTCAAAAGAAACAGAACAGTCACATGTGTAATATATACTGCAATACATGAATAAAAACAATACTAATAATCCCCTTCATCTGGAAAGATGGAGAAGGACCAACCACATGGAGAACTTAAGCCCAGCATTCTCACTCAAAGTTGGGAAAGCCAAGGGCCTTTGGGGAACTCTGCTGAGCTCCAGCTCTTTCAAATTCCTCATTTTACTTAACTTGAACACATTAACCCCCGGCACCAGCCCATTAAACAGTTATCTCACAAAAAAAAGGTCAACTGAACACTCCTTTTTCATTCTTTTTCGAATAATCATTACATCCTACCACATCAACCCATTAAGTAACTCATCGTCTAAGTCTAATAAGATCCAATATTTTCTCAATTCTTTTTAAAATTCGAAAGGAAACAGAATAGTCACATGCATAATATATACTACAATACATGAATAAAAACAATACTAATAATCCCCTTTATTTGGAAAGACGTTGAAAGACCAACCTTATGGAGAAGTGGCAAACAGAGAGCCTAGTCAAGCACTTAAGCCCAGCAATCTCACTCAAAATTGGGAGAGCCGAGGGCCTTGGGGGAACTCTACTGAGCTCCAGCTCCTTCAAATTCCTCATTTTGCTTAACTCAAACCCATTAACTCCAGGCGCTGCAACTTTCACTTGCAAAGTTTCCATCTCTACCAAGTTCTTGAACTCCCCAGGGAACAAATTCACATCATTCGCAAAGAACTTTAAAGTTTTCAAGCCTTTGAGCCTACCCACCGCCCTGGGAATCAAGTACAACCCATTCTTGTACATATACAACCCTTCTACCATGCTTTCCACACCCTCTAGAAGCGGAAAATCCAATACTTTTCCCGAAACATCAATAACCGACTCAGAACTCAGATCTTTTTTACTTGAATTCTCCTCCAAGGATTCTGGTTCCTCACTTTCCTCTGACTTTTCTGCCCTCTTCACGTCGGAAGTTTCAGGGTTCTCTAACTCCCTGACCTGCATTTCTTCCTTTTCTTCAAAATAAATTCTAAATTATCAAAACATAACTTGTGTAGTATCAAATTCTACTCTACTTCCGGCAAAAAAAAATAATAATTAACTCAAAATTGAGGGTTTCTTGGAGAAAAATCATCCGATAGAGGGGGATAAGGGTTAGGGGGAAAAGCAGAAGGTAAGGGTGAGAGATCAGCGACAGTAATATACGTATACAGATGTACAATTTGCAATAATGAGAGAGAAGCCTTCTGTTGTCGATGAACGACAGACAGAGAAACCCTAGAATGTAGATGAAGGTAGGAGGGCGCGATATCTTCACGCAAGTTCCTATCTTTATAATGGGAGCATGATTTGGGGAGAGTTTGTTAAATAAACGAGCATGATTTTGTTAAATCGCTTCGTTCGATATTTGTTGGTCAAATCATCACAATTTTTACTTAGAGCCTGTTTGGTGCACATTAAAATGAAAGAATGCATTTTTTTGAAGTGATGTGATGGGGAATATGTGGTTGAAAATGAAGGACAAGTTATTGATGTGATGGAAAATATTATTTTATTGAAGAATGTGTGGTTGAAAATGAGTAGAAGAATGAGAATGAAAAAAATAATGTGGGTCAAACAGGGGCTTAATAATATACCAAATTTCAATTGTAATTAACCTCCTTAATCTTTTTCGTTGTAACAATTATTTCATTTAACTTTTTTTCCGGTCGAATTCTTATATTCAACATTTCATTAATTAGTACGTCTCATTTTAATGGTGATTTAAGTACAAATATGCTATTTTTATATTTTGAAATACCTTTCATTAATNTTCATTAATTAGTACGTCTCATTTTAATGGTGATTTAAGTACAAATATGCTATTTTTATATTTTGAAATACCTTTCATTAATTAGTACGTTTCATTTTGATGGTGATTTATATACAAATATGTTATTTTTATATTTTGAAATACCTTTTCATTAATTAGTACGTCTCATTTTGAAGGTGATTTATATACAAATATGTTATTTTTATATTTTGAAATACCTTTTCATTAATTAGTACGTCTCATTTTGAATGTGATTTATATACAAATATATTATTTTTATATTTTGAAATGAGGAAAAAATATTTATTTGCTCTTTTTATATTTTTTAAGAATATGACGGAAAAATAAGTTATTTTACGTCATTTTAACGGACCTTTGGACATAAAACTGTTATTAAATACAAAAATGTGTTAGCTAATGAAAAGTTCGACAATAAAAATGACATGAAAATTTATTAGGGATATAAATGTTATAATGAGAAAAAATTAAAAACTTTAAGTGCAATTAAAATGTGATGCAAGAAATAAAACTTGTGATGGAATATAATTACCCTTTTAGAAACCTCACGTACATTGGTACTTTTATTGTTGAATATAGTATAAAATGATATTTTAGTTGATTTTATTTTCGTATTTAGTGTATTTTTGTGCTGTCAACTATTAGATGATAACGACACTCTAGCTGTTATCTATAGTATAGAAATGTATTACATCAATTATCTTTCATATAAAACAACAATACAACCATTATCTATTATGGTATGTCCGTTATTGATAATATAATGTGATTACTTTGATAGTTTAAATATGATAATTATTCTCATATTACTTCGATACATGCTTGAGTAAACTATTTAACTTTTTTATTTTAAAATCTACATGATATCATTTGTTTATATCATGTTTACACGAGTAACAACACGTGTCGTTTTCATCACAGTAATGACATTTGTGCAGTTCTGTTGTTTTCATGTTGATTAAGTAATGAGCATATCTATCAAATTTTGTACACGTTATGTCCATCTTGCAACTTAAATGAGTTTAACTTATCGAATATCGGGGCATTGACGAGTTGTGGTTACTTATACTCGTTTTTATAGACAGAACGGTACAAGTATTGTTTCATTATCAGTAATGACACTTGTACCGTTCTGTTGATTTCTACAACATTTTGCTTTTTTTCAAACGCAACGACCTCAAATATTGGATCCCCTAACTTAAGAAACTCAGAAAGGTTGATCAAGTGGAAAAGAATAATTGAATTGACACAGATTATATGATAACGAGTGGGTGAAATCGCAAGTCATTGTAATGATTCGTTAGAAAATATAATTAAAGAGCACATCTTTCAACTTTTGCAAACGACATGTCCATCTTACAACTAAAATGAGTTTAACTTATTGGTTCTCGGGGCATGAATAGGTCGTGGCTACTTATACTTGTGTTTATAGACAGAACGGTACAAGTGTCCTTGAATACTTCAGCCCAAAAGTGCATAATTATGGTTCCAAACAAAAAATACAATTATTTTATGCCCATAATAATAGAAAATTTCATAATCAATTGAAAATGATACGAAGTTACCAGGTTGTGATCTCTCATTCAATGCCTCCAATAATGCTTCTTCAACAATTACATTGTCTACTTTTTTTTTTCTTTTGTCTCATGGGGCCAGCTACAATTGTGGCTTTTTACAGGCCAATGTGGTTGTCTTTTGGGGAGGAATTCATTTTGGAGATTTCTAATTTGGACAATTTTGTGTATTTCATTTGGGGATTTTGATTTAAAATTTTGAATCAAAAGTGCGTGTTTTTAATACAAGTGGACAAATTAACAGTGCTAATGTGCTAAATCAGTTTTTCGTTAGTTGTTAACGAATTTCAAAAGAGTTATGAACGAGTAAACATCTGAGTAAATTGATGATCAATGAGTAATCTTTATTTGTCGAGTGAGGAAGTAGCAACCTAGAGTATAATTTGATGATCACTGATTTAATTAACTTGAAGTTTAAACATTTATAAATAATTTATAAATTTTGTCAAACAGAGGCTTAGATTTGGCGTACTAAATTTCTCCATTTTACTTTTGTTAACTAAAATATTTGAAGTTAGTTCCTACGATGATGCTACTTCATCTTCTCATTGATGGTAACTCGATCAACAAACACTACAACAAAAACAGCTTCTGCAACGTTCAAAAAACGTTGTCTAAGAGCTTTTGCAACGTTCGGACATATGTTGCAAACATCAATGTTGTCGTAGAGTAGAAGGATGCGGCAACGTTTTTTCAGTGTTGCGAATTATCTTTTGCAATGTTTTTTGAATGTTTCTAATAACATTTTTCGCAACGCTTTTTGAATGTTCCTAATAACCTTTTTTGCAACATTTTTTGGATGTTTCTAATAATCTTTTTGCAACGTATTAAAACTGTTGTTGAAACTTGGGTTCATCTTTTCGCAACATTCTGTAAATGTTGTTATCGACCTTTTTACAACATTTTTTGAACGTTGCCTTTAACTTATTTGCAAAGTTTTTTTAGAATTGTCTTTGTTTATATGCTCACCTTTTAGCAACATTTGTTTAACGTTGCAAAACGTTTTATTTGAAATTTTTTTAAAAACTTATTTGCAACATTTTTTTAGTGTTTTCTTTATTTTTTGTGCTCACCTTTTAGCAACTTTTTTTAACATCATTTTTCCTTTATCTAGGTTTTTGCAACATTTTACGAACGTTGTCATATGTTATTTTATGTATTTTTAATTAATTCGCCTTTTTTATATTTTGATATCAACCAATATATTTAAATTCTTTTTTTATATTTTTATAGTAAAATACGAAAATTAAACAACATAATTAAAGACATAGTGCATGAAATTGAGATTTAAATTTTATTAGTATTTTTAAACCATACAAAAAAAAATGGAAATAGATTGAAGATCCCTTTCTTTCATCTCCATTTAATCAAACTAACTTGAAACCACTATTAACTTCTATAATATATTAAATATCGCATCGAGTGAGAATCATTTTCTGAACGATTTTAGCCCTACTACAATTTAATTATTTCAATAGCATCATACTTTTCCTTTTTCAATATAGATTTAATTGAATATTAATTATTAAACATGCAAGCAAATAAATAATTGAATTAAATTGTATGAGAACAATCAAATTAATTTATGAACATGGAATTTAATTAATTTGAATCAATAAATATAGAAAAAGAATAATGTTTATACATTTAAACAAAGGGGGTGTAAGTGAACCAACATGAAATTTAATTAATTTGAATTAATAGATATAGAAAAATAATAATTTATAAACAAATGGGGTGTACATGATCCAACATGGAATTTAATTAATTTGAATCAACGAATATAGAAAAAGAATAATTTATA
>CAIGRT010085711.1:498-15456 GCA_903798405.1 Fraxinus platypoda
GGGGTGAGTTAATTATTTTATAGTAGAATTAAATATTAATAATAAATTAATTTAATAATAATTATTTCATAATTAAATTATAAATAAATTTTAATGAAAATCTGATTTTTGAAATTTAAAACTTCAAACCTTAATTTTGAAATGGTGATACTTAAATACCTTATTTATGTATTGTTCCCTTTATCAAATTTCCCAAAATTTACTAAAAATATGATTTCTAACTACATCAAACATAAACCAAAAATAGCATCTCAACCAAATTGATTCAAAGTTGACACGAAAATCAATATATGCATAAGTATCGTGTTCTCTTCAAACTTCAAGATTACTATGCACGATTAGAAAATTTAGACATAAAAATCAATACTATCTATCATGTTCATATCTTATCTTGTCATTCTCTATTATTTCTTGACCACGTCTGATGGACTGCCCGTCCTACCCTCGAGGTCCCACATTACCCGAGGTAGACACACAAGTCGACAAGCTAAGGTGTAGAATAAATGCACAATATACTATGGTTAAGAAATTTGCAAGTATACGATATGTTCTGAATAAAAAAGCTTACAACTATACCTACATATGAGACACCATCATTGCACTTTTTCGATAAATTGGCCATAAATCAGGTGTTAGCAATCTTGTTTATGTCCATGACAAACTAAGAGTTTACGAAACAAAATCGGAACCTCAATCCTTGTAACTTGAAAAGGCAGGATATATTGAAATGGCTTTGAATCTTCAAGATTAATTGAGAGAGAGACTCAAAATGATCTTGGTTCTTCTTTCTTAATTATTCTCAATCGCGGGTTTGAACTTTTTAAAACTGCAATTTAATCCCCCAAACTTCTAAAATCCAAATAGTCTAAATCGTTTTCCAAGCAATTAGCGGTCCTATTTTTCACTAGTTGCATAAATTTATTATTTTCACAATCGAAAGCATATTTTAATATTTTCACTCGATCCCTTAAAAAATTACAAATTAACCCAATATACGTTAAGGGATAAAATACCACATCGATTAAAGATGAAACATATATCAATTTATAAGGGTTAAGACTATATCTCTTAACAAAGTTGACATTTTAAAATGAAATTCCAAATTTTAATACGGTATCAGAGCTGCACAATTTTGCGGGGACATGTTAAGGAATAAATTTCATATCGATTAAACGAGCAACCTCTAAATAAAAAAAAATGCTTAACAAGATATCTCAAACTTCGTGGATAAGACACTAAATTAAAATATTTTATACTTGATTGTTAACCACCGTCTTAACTTTTTATCCAAATACTCACTATAGGCTTAAAAATGCTTCTATTATTATTATTATTATTATTTTGTATTTGATTATACATTCGAAAGTAATAGTTTCAAATAATCGGTAGCTGGTTATCAACTTCGAACATATGCAGCAGTCTTGAATTATGGGTATATTTGATGGATATTATTGAGAAAATATGTATTTTAAACAGTGATATGATAGGAAATATGCGGTTAAAAAGTAAGAAAAGTTATTGATGTGATGAAAAGTTTTATTTTACTGAAAAATGTGTTGTTGAAAATGAGTTACGAAATAATGTATTTTGAAAGAATGTGTGTCAAACATATGCTATAATTTTATGTACACCGCTAATGAAATGTAAAAAAACATTTATTAAAGCATTCGTTTAGCAAAAAATATAAATTATTTATCTATGATCAAATTTCATTTTTAATCATATATTTTAATGTATTTCACAAGTAATATCCATTTATCTACTGCCCGTTTATAACTATTTAAATATTATTCTGTCTTTCCAACGAAGAAAATCGTCGAAAGTCGAAAACTTGATGAAGAAAATGAAAGTATAGTAACAAGTCTTGGTCTAGTGTAGTCCAACACGTGAACCATGAAGTGTACGCAATTTGTTAAATCATTTTTCAAGCAATATTCACGTTGATCACTTTAAACTATTCATGCCCAGTTCATTTTCGCTTTCCTCGTCGCTCATTGTCAGGTTTTAAATATATTGAGATTTAAAAATAAAAAAATTTAAAACGTGATTTGTATATAAATAAGGGGTTCATGACAAAGTTTCAGGAGATTTTAACGAAAGACGATGAAATACACGCTTGAATAATTGCGAGTCTCGTAAAATGTAAAATTAAAATTGAAGTTTGACAAGTCGAAAGTTCGATAAACTTTTGGCGAAATTTTACAAAACGAGCTTTATAGAATAACCGTTGGTTGTTGCCACGTAACTAGTCGGATCATACTCACATTATATTATTATTTAATTTTCCATAGACCATTAATTTTTTTTATTAAGGTAATAGAGATGGACCGATCTGAATTAATCGTATGACTTAAGTTTCATGGAACATTGTAGTATAAAATTTCTCATAATAATACAAGGAATATTTCGTATCGTCACTATTTTAATTGAATTTTACACGAGATAATGTGCATTTTTTGTGTAGGTAGTCGCGACGGTCAATTCCCTAATCAGAGAAGGAAATTTAAGATTTATTTTTTTGGACACTGGTTTAGTCAATGGATTTCACTGAGAGTAAAGCAAATTAGTTTTTTCTTCTTCTTTTTTTTTTAAGTAATTTTTAGTAAAAATTTGACTTGAAAAGTAGCACAATCAAACCTGCGTGGTCCATAATTCGTTTTCTCGAGTAGGAAAAACATGAGCAGAGTGCGGCGACGACCCAATCCACTTGTAGTCCCCTATTTTGATGGCAGATCTAATTGCCCTGCCAAATTCAAACTTAAGACCATTATTAACTTATGAATCAAAGTAATTGTGGGTCCAGCAATTGCTAATGTGATCAATCAAGGGACAAGATTTCTTAATGTCAATATATATACGTTTAACTCTCGTCAAAATAACCTTTCAATCAAATTTTAGATCAACGTATTTCTAACTCAACCATCAAGTAGGTAAGATGGGCTCGTGGGAATCTCCATTATTTTTTCTCTTTTCTATGTCTTCATTTGTTTAGAAAATTGAATAGTATACAAATTAATATTTTTTTAAAAAAAATTGGAATGCTTTGTTACGCCTTATTCTACGAGGCTTCAATCATTAGCTATGTGACAACCAATTATCAAGCCACCTTGGGTCCGCACTCCATGTTACTGATCTACTTGGTCTAGCCAAGGCCATCGGATAGAGGTGGGGGGTGCCATGTTGAGGCAGACCATTCGTGGTTTAGGCAGGTGTTGCGATCTGCTGTAACTCATTTTCGAAGCAATTAACTTTCAAATCCACAAAGGCATTTTCTTACTTCTCTTTTTTCAAGAGATCTTCCGTACAAAATCTTTCTTGTGATTAATTAATGTGATATCCATATAGCACGTGACTCTTAATCAACTTACCAATTTACTTTCTAGTTGTTGACATAGGCTAAAATGTAACCACTTTTCATAATCATTAATTATTCTTTGAACCTATGTCCGCAAAAATTGATGCCTAAGAAATGAAGCGTCGACCTTTAGGATGAGGTCATGTGTCTTTCATCAAACGATAATTACTTCATCCCTTCTATATAAAAGCTAACACGCAGTGTCATTTGAAAATAACACTATTTTATACTCTTAACTAGCAACTTAGCTCTTATTGTTTCCCCTCTACAATTCGATACCCGTACACATACTTGTTGTTCACGTCTTCCATTCATCCCACACCTAAATATATAAATTCATTGGCTTGATCGTTGAAGTACTCATGATCGCCTCCCACACCATCGAAGAAGACCATGCATTTCCAATGATTTGTCCAAACGTTCAAGAGCATTATAGTTGGATGTGGGTGAAGTTAGAATCCGACGACCATATCATCTACAAGAAATCGACCTCAACAATGTCCACTAAAATGAAATTGTTCATAAAAATAAAGACAATTTTTTTATTCAGAGGTCTTCTCTAATAAGATTTTATAAAAGTCATTATCAATAATTTAAGTGGAGCTGTAGGGGTCCAATTAGGAAAAAAAAAATCAACCTAACTATATACCAAAGTTTAATTTGTGTGGACCCAACGTTAGAATATGACCAAACAAGGATACCATACCTCTGCAAAATCATAACTCACCGTAATAAGAAGATTTTTTTTTTTTTTTTTTTGTAAATATTCTTATTCTTTTTAAAAATTGATTGACAAATATTTTTATTAAGAATAGCATCTCAATCAAATTCCTCGAAGTCGACATGAAAAAATTCAATATATGTATGTATATCATTATACACACGATTAAAAATTCTATACACATATTTTCAAAATCCGTGAAATGAAATTCTTCTAATTTAAACCGAATAAAGAAAAATGAATAAAAAAGTGATAGTGCCCTATAAAAATACTTTGCACTTAGTCCCTTTTTGATTCATGTAAAAAAAATTAATTAGAATTAAGTTAAATTTGATTATAATTTAAGTCAAAATCGACAATTAATTTTAATAATGCATTTTATCTCATCCGCAACTCTTTAATTATATATTGCATCAATTTTTATTAAAATCTAAATTGAAAGGGCTTAATGAAAATTTCAAAAGTTTGAGTTTCCACCATGTGGGCCCAAGTGCCTTGATGGTAACATATAGAATTTGGACCACGCAAACACAGAGAGGGAGAGAGAAGAGAGAGAAAAGGGGGGGAGTGGGGGGGTGTTCTAAACCTAATGCGCAAGATAGATAACTGGAGCCGACATGTCACGCGCCAAGCACACGTGTGAAAGAACGGGGCAGCTATTCACGCAATTAATTTATTTTCATCTATTTCTCCCAATTTCTCATTCTACACTTTACAATTACATAATTCTCACGTATACGTACATACTTTTATGTATCTATATACACATAGAGAGATAGAGAGAAGACGGAATCCAATATCTGTATTGTAGAGAGAGAAAAAACGTGAAAACTGAAATCGGAGCAAAATATCTCGACTTGGCCTGTTATTATTTGCAGTCTTCTTCTTCTTCTTTTTTTTTTTTTCTTAATTTTCGCCAAATCTTATCCTGGTAAATTTTATAGCAGAGCTTGTGTATTTTCCGATCCTATTTTTTTTAGTAATTTTATTATATAATATGCTTTGTATTTTCTTAATTCTAATGCGATTTTTAGATTAATTAGTGATATAATTAATTTAGGCAGCATGAAGGTAGAATTAATCGATGATTATATTTGTGCATTTTGCCTATTTATTTCCTTATGTGTGTGATTGATGGTTGATCGGTTTGCCTAGTTGGCGATGACCAGACACAAGGAGCGAACACTCGAGAACCTTTACAATGTGACTCCCGCTTTGTCTCAGCCAGAGGCATGTAATTTATTTCCATTTTATATTATTTTGCAATTTAATCAGGGTTCACTTAATTTGTGCAATCTTTTGTCTTTTGATCTGCTTGCATTTCGTGCATCTTAAATTAGCTTTGGGTTTCAATTTCAGTTTTGATTTTTATTGAATTATGACACGTTTACGGGATTTATTTTTAAATTTTGCTCGTTTCTGATAATTGCTATTCCGTTTACACTTTTCTAGACCTTGGGAATGTTTTATTTGTAAAGGTAAATACTCAAGATGCTCTATATGTATATATCTATCTAATCTAAATACAAAAAAACAAATGGGTTTGGATTTCTTCATATCCAGATACATTTACAAAGATTGATTTACGAGACCACGCCGAGAGAGATTCAACTGATGTGTGTACATCAAAATTTAGATTCAACTGATATGTGTACATCAAAATTGTCCATGTTAGTTTTTTGTCATATGGCTTAAGACATCGGTAGAACGCCTCCACTGACTGTAATCATTACTTGCTTTCAGATTACTCCAGTCTTAAGTGGTACCTTTAGGATGCAAGGGCCCCCTGATGAAGCAGATTATGACTTGCAGCTCAATATGGTGAGATAGATATCCGGGTAATTACATGCCGTGTTTCTTATTCTTGCATCTCTCTCTCCTCTTCCCTCTTCAAAGGTATACTAGTTTCTTTATGTTGATTGGTGGGGTGATGGTAAACAAATGGGGATTTGAGGTTTTGAGTAATATGAAAAATCTATTGGTGCTGTTTCTTTTGATGAAATTAATGAGTGAAAATAGTTTGAAGTAGTTTTTTTACTTGCCTGGAGTATTAAGTTTACATTTCTTTCTTATGTTTGAAGAAGCAAAGCTGGGTGGAAGTAAATGGCTTTGCTGCCGGACAGCGAGAATGATGTTTAAGACCTAGTGATCAATCGTTGCAATAGTGTTGTAGTTGTGAGCTTTAAAAAATAGGTGCATCCAGCCAATAATATGTCCCTGAAATTCTATGGGTTTATTTGTTCCTATCTCAAAGACACTTTCTTAACGTTTAATCATGTATGGGGTTTGCATGAGTCTTATAGCATGTGCCTCATAGTTGGGATAAAAAAATTGTGATGCATATTCTAGTTTGAAGGATCACTCTGGTAATCTTTTATTGTTATCATGTATGCTATGTTTTGGCCCACACTTGTGTTTTGTCTATTTACTTTTTATTTTCTGGTTAAATTGAATAATGAAAATAACAACACAATGATTCCCTAATAATCTTGTCCATTACGATAATGATAGTCATTCTGCATGCCCTTTAGGCTAGGCACTTAGACATGAAGATGGCAAAAGTCAGGTCGAAAACCTGTTAACCTACTGTTTTCATGGTGTGCGCTCATACCTGGGAAACAAGTTTTTAGATTGTACATATTTTTCCTGCTGCTTAAAAGCATTGATACTCAGGCCCTTGATGTTTCTTTAACAGAAAAAAGACTTATTATTGTATTATCATTGGTCATATACTTCTTTTTATTGGCACCTTTTTTTTGTACTTAATATTTTGTATTTGGTTAGGTATCTCAATCTGATAAGGATTTCAGTAGTTGTTCTGATAAAAGTCAAAAGGTCAACACAAGGGCAAAGTCTGGAACGTGTAACGTGTGCTCTGCACCTTGCTCCTCCTGTTTGCATAATTATCAGGTCATGATGGGTACAAAGACAGACAAATTTTCCGGAGACACCTGCACAGAAAATGCTGTAATTGACACAGGCAGAAGATTTGAAATCGGGCAGCACAGTGAGACCAGCAATGTAGTAGGCATAAAATCAGAAGTTGATTCTTACTCTGAAAATGTAGTAGGTAAAGCAACCTTGAGGATTTCTGATGCATCAGAAGATACCATGACACTTTCGAAGTATGATGGGGTTAAATTTGTAGAAGGGCATGATGATAATTTATCATGTATAAGTGAAGCTAATGAAGCAAAAGTGTTTGCAAATGGTGTCCGAAATGGAGATGGGACAGATCTACCCAGTTCCTTTGCATCCACTTGTAGTCAAGTTGAGAAATCTAAATATAAAATTGGTTATCAGACTTCATCTCAGCCCATGGATAAATGTGATGTTGAAGATGGTATGATACAGACTGGTAGGCAGAGCAAAATTTGTGGAGAATTCTCTGATAAGGTGCCTCCTAGTAGCTCACCAACCGGACCATCTTCACAAAATTTAAGCTTGATGGAAACTCCCCTAACAAGCACTGGCGATTCTTCTGAGTTGGTGAAGGTAGAGAACACACTTTTACAAGCTTCCAATGGAGAACCCTTGTGTCCTCTTCCTCAAGGGAAACAGTTGGAGTGCTCACATGATCAGTTGAATTCAATGTCGATGAAAGAGGTAGTATCTGACGTTGTTTGTGATAATCCACCTGGTGATGCTCTCAATTCCATCGAGAAGAATAAATATATGGAGGTGGAAGTCCATCACTTAGCTGAGAACGATGACTCTGATATGGAAGAATTGGATGTAAGTAAGAATGTTCCTTGCTTATTCTAGTAAAAGATTCATTTTCTTAGTTTAATTTTTTATGTGCTAGTAAAATTCTGATCGAGGATGTGTTAAGCTCACTTGTTTTTTTGTCTTGGTTTCTCTTATGGATGGGACCCACAGATTCTCATTTAATTAGAGACACATGTAATAAATATTTTTTATGATGATCCAAGATTTGTAACTGCCAGAATGATATCTTGACTTGTGAATCCATTTGCAGATATAACTAGATTTACACACGTACTTGAGCGAATCACTAAATTGTTTAAATAATAGTCATTTGATTAAAGGTACTGATTTTTCTGGCAGGAAGAATTATAGGTTGGGCTGAATGGATCCACCCTCTCCCTGTACCCCCCTCTTTTGAATTTGTTGTGGTCCCTATTATGTGGTTTTTTTATGTTCTTGGTTTTTTCAGTAGTTCCGATTTACTTCATTTATAAATTCTTTGTGGATTTATTGCTGATTGAAGTCTCCGGTTGGAAATAGGTCAAAGTTTGCGATATCTGTGGGGATGCAGGTCGTGAGGATTTGCTCGCTGTCTGTTCTCGGTGTAGTGATGGGGCTGAACACACGTGAGCCTTAAATCTTTATTATTATCTGTGCAATATGATTCTATCTTCCTCCATTGTACAGAGACATTAACCTATTTATCTCGTCTCAGTTATTGCATGCAAGAAACACTGACTAAAGTCCCAGAAGGTAACTGGCTGTGTGAAGAATGCAAGGTCGAGGAGCAAACGAGTAATCAGAGGCAAGATAAGATTGGAAAGATAGATGGGAATGAGAAAAACAACTCATTTGGTCAAGCAAGTAGTGAAAATATTAATACTTTTGATGTTGGAAAAAAAGGCTGTTCAAATATGAAAACTTGTGGCAAACGGCCTAGGGATGAGAATGAAGTTTCTTCTGTGGCAAAGAAGCCTGCCATCGAATCGATCCTGGCTTCACCAAGAAACTCCAGCTCTAGCAAAACAGCTGCTCTTTCACATGAGAGTTCATTCAAGAACTTAGATAGAGGGAGAATGCGCCCAATAAATCACTCTTCTTCTGCCACACTGCCAGTTAATGATACTCTGGAATCAGCACACGCTGCTCCTGATCCTCGAATACAGACATCTCGAGGTTACATTATCCGATATTTTTTATTTTTCGTCATTGGCTCATAAAAACATCTTGAGGATTTTTACCTTTTTTTAAATTATTTTTCCCAAGGAAATGATGGCTGCTCCTATAGTTTTGTTTTAATTTCCATGGTGCAATGCAATTATGAGGAACAACTTTACCTAATTTTGCAGGTACATTTTCTAAGTCTCGTTCGTTTAATTCTTTGAATTCAAAACCAAAGGTCAAGCTTGTAGATCAAGTTTCTCTTCAGAGGCTTAAATCAGTAAGAGAACCTGCTTCTCTTCATCTGAAGGAGGGTGCAGTTAAATCTATGGGAAAATCTATGTCCTTCAAATCTACGAATTCGGGCCGTTTTGAATCAAAAGTGAAGATGATATCTCCTAGACTGACCCACGTCCAGGATATCAAACATAGAAAAGAGCGAAGCTCTTTTGAAAGGAAGAGCACTTTCAAATCAGAACGTCCATCGGCTAAGCCTACTATTTCTATGTCTAACGACGATAAGAAACTAGGATCTCTGGGTGAATCTTCTTTGCTCACAAGTCGCCGTGAAACAAAGGCTGCACTACCTGACAGTAAATCTGCAACGTTATTGAAATCATCCAGTTTCGTAGCCCGAAGGAATTCAGATTTGCCATTTTCTTCAGGTATAATTTGATTCATTTCATGAGTTGGCTCTTCATATCTATCTTTTGTCTTTTTATGTTTCTTCAAATACTTTCATTATTCATGTGACTAGGTGAATTTAAGAGACCCTCGTCATATGCACAAAGTACAACTGGAATTTCGTCTGCCAACATGGTTAGCAATTTTGGACAGAAACTTAACCAGACTGTCTCAAAGGAGGATTCCTCATCTTGTGCTGGTGTTGCTGAGAGACCACCGTGCAACACAAATGAAGGCCCACATGATGGATTGCTTCAGGCCAGGGAAGCAACAAATTCTGGTGAGCGAATGACAGAGCATTCTGGGAATCACTTATGGCAGGGTAATACTAACGGTGGAAGGGCCATTTTTTGTCAAAAATGTAAAGAATTTGGACATTTAGCACAATCTTGTGCAGCTGATGATCCTGGCTTTCCTGCTGTTGGTCCAACTGTAAAATTTTCGAGGGGCGAACATGATAATCTAAAAGTGGCTATTGAAGCTGCTATGCTTAGAAAGCCTGGAGTCCACCGAAAGCATAGAGCTTGGGTCCAATCTGACGACTCATCGGTTTCGAGCATGAATTCCGAAGTAGCTTGCCGTGATCAATTATCAAGTTCAGGTGGCAAGAGAAACATGTCCCCCGCTGCACAGATTATTGAGAGGCATACAGTACCAAGTGGCTTGACTGCTGACTCTCTTAAACAAGAAACTTGTGACACATCAAAGCAGTCCATGTTGCTTCATGTTGAGGCTCTGACATCCGGAGGAGAGTCAGTACCAATTGCTTCATTGGATGGGAAGTCTTCCTTAGAAGGCATACCCACTCGTGTCTCCGCTGCAGTTCCTATTTGCTTGAAATCTTTAGCTATTCCTGAGCACGAGTATATATGGCAGTAAGATACCTTACGTCTCCCCACCAATTCTATGTTTGAATAATATCTGCTTAGTGGTTTTTCTGGACTCACCTCTCTCTGACTATGCTGTACTTATGTGTGCCTTGAATGCAGAGGAAGTTTTGAGGTTTTTAGAAGTGGTAACATCCTTGACTTGCGGGAAGGAATCCAAGCCCATTTGTCGATGTGCGCATCACCTAAAGTTATCGAAGCAATAAGCAAGTTTAACCACAGAATCATCCTAAATGAAGTGCCTCGTTCAAGTACATGGCCGGTACAGTTTCAGGAATTTGGTGTTGGAGGAGATAACATAGCTCTCTTCTTTTTCGCCAGAGATCATGAGAGGTAGCTATTTTAGAATTAATGTTTTTACCATCAAATTTATCATATTATTTTTTTGTGACATCATTGTTATTTTTCTGCAATTTAATTTCTCTGTTTCCATTACTGCAGCTATGAGAAGAGCTACAAAATTTTGTTGGAGAACATGATGAAGAATGACCTTGCTCTAAAGGCAAATCTTAATGGTGTCGAACTCTTGATATTTCCATCTAACCAGCTTCCTGAGAATTCTCAGCGTAAGCAAACAAAATATTTATTTTGTTGTTCTGAATTTCTGTCTAAGAATTCGTAAGATTAAAATCCGATTTGATGCATATGGTGAACTTATTTTGCAATGCCCAATAAACGCTATATCATCTCATGCCCTTGAAAATTGACTGAGATGCTTAGAGATCATGCATCGCAATCTGGGAGCTTGCCTAGATGAAAACTTTCAATATCATATCAGATGAAGTTATTGCTGCTTGATAAAATTGAGTGTCTGCTGGTGGGATCTCAACAAATACATGTACGGAAGCTGTTTTGGCAGCTTTTCCTATTGTGAAACTCCTTTAGTATGATATATCTAATGGAGGTAACATTGCTAGGTAAAATTGGGCATGGCAGTGTTGGTCAGACCTCAACCAACACAAAGGTTGCTGCTATTGAGGAGACTTAATTTAGACAGTAATTTGGCTTCTCCTCCATTTTTATGTTCCCTTTTCATTTCAATCAATCTTTGTTTATTTATTTGTTTAGTGGAGATGTGTTCCAGCATTGTTGAACGAAGAATGCTCATTTTCAGGGATGTTTAGCTGGTTGTTCTATTTTGTGCTCTGATTTATAAGCAAGATAAAGCTCCTCCTTATTTGCATCCAACCATACAATTTTATTTTTCATTTACTTGCAGGTTGGAATATGTTATTCTTTTTATGGGGCGTGTTCAGAGGAAAGAAAGAGAATAGCTCACATCTGCCTGAATCCTCAAAGCAGTTTTGTACACCTCCTGATATTCCTCCAGCTATAATGCCCTTGCCTGAGAACAGATGCTCACTTAGACCTATAGCCAAGGATGTGTCTTCTTGTGATGATGTAGCGCCAGAACCAGAGGTGTCTGCTTCGGGAAATTTATGGAGTTTATTGTCGTCTAAAGTTGTAAATAGAGATTTTGATACCAAAGGACATTCTGTGGATCAGCTGCATGATAGATTAGATTCCATTTCCTTGTCTACCGAACGAAGTACGAGTGCAAAATTGTGCCACGAAATGAGTGGCACTTGCCTGGTATTGTCTATTCTTTTTCACTTGTGCATAAAGCTCTAATAGTAAATCACGTTCTCTCTTCTTATGCCCCCCACCCCGACCCCCCTTCCCCTTCAAAAAAAGAAAAACACATGCACACATACAGCGCACATGTATATATTGGTGTGTATACATATATTTATAGTGTTTTGTTATCTTTTAGTTTCTAGTCTGTTCGTATCTATACTATGAGGAGTTCAGGAATCAGATGATCTCTCGTCAACTAGTTTTCTCCTCTGACCATAAATTAATTTAGTTTTTTTAAATTGATATTATTTTAATTTTCACTTACCTTTCTTGGTTTTTATTGCTTTTTTGTTTCGGTGCAAGTTTACCACATCTTCATTGAGATCTTGTACTTTTAGCACATTGGGAGCTTGGGATTTCACTGGCATCAATTTGGTGTCTTATCTCTCCATGAACCAGTATTCCTAGTAGAACTTCAAGACGTTGAAATAAGTGTTCCGGCTTGCTATTCTTATTATAGTTCTGAGCTTGTTGCTTGTGTTAAGACTGAGGGACTTAAATTTGTGAAATCTGCAGTTCTGAACATCTTTATCAGCAACCTTGTCAGATGAATCTGAGGTCTAGGCTAATATTGAGTCCGATGGAAGTTAATTTCCAGGATGTCATATAGCTGTGTTGCCATTTGGCATTGATGCATTATTAGGTCAATGATGATGATGATGGGTTTTGACCTTACTTCTATGCCTCCTTTCTGACTTCCCTTTTGTTGTAAAATTTAACATCTGACAATGGCAAGACACATGTTGAGAGCATATGCTATCCCGAATGGATGTTGGCTTATTTCTTCTGTGACCAAGGCTTGGATGTCATGTCATATTCACGTTTAGTTATCTCGTCTCATATTTTTGAAATGATATTAGCAATTCATCGCTATTCTGCCTTGCACCTTGTCTGACTGGTTGCACGTTTATAAGAACTATTACATTTTCTCCTTTTTAATTTTTTTTTGGCTTTCATTGGTAATTTCTTGTTATATTGATGCCTTGATCATTTTATGACTTGATTTCCCAGAAGATTTATTCTGATGAACACCATTGATATTTGATATCCACTTACATTTTCTTTGCCTGTAGGAAGGAGATACTGATTCCGTCTTCACACATGAGGTGGAATCCCTGTCCTCTCTTCAGATGACAGGAAGTGCTAACGGTTCTACGAGGGAACAAACGCTAATGCAATTAGATGCTGCATCTGATAGACTACGGCCATCTCACTATTTCGGTAAATCTCCTTCTGGCACCAATGTTATGGCTCCTGGCGGTATCACAGGTGAGAGGATTATATTGGATAAGATGTATAGCACTAGAGATCAAGTGAAATTAGATAAAGAAGCTTCTTTGGAGAAAAATCTGGACAACAGAGACCTAGACATGGAGGGCAACAGATGGCTTGTGAACCACGGCAAACATCTGCAGGATGAGTCCAAATACGTGGTGCCAAAAAGTTTTTATACTGACACCGGTCGAGCGGTGCCCAGGAACAATAGTGCTGATGTAGTGCTGGAAAAGGTTAGTATGGACAGACAAAAAGAGTACTGATACGTGTGGCTTGGATACTCGTGATGATCAAACTATTTCTTGTATTGATGGTTTTGCATCCCTGATAAATTACGTGGTTTTTGGCTTCCCTGTACAGGAGAATGGATCTGGTGAAGGTTCCAACGAGAGTGTCATCCCTGAAAGGTACTTCTTCCCGCCACATAGTATGAATGGCATGGGTTTTGTTAATAAATCCATGCCCTGGAAAATGCATCCGGAAGTAGAGGACAGGCTTCACGATAAAGTGCCGGACCTTGAGCTTGCACTAGGAGCTGAAAGAAAAGCATTGCCTCAGGGCATTCCACCCTTTTTGGTAGGGAAATTGGAGAAGAAGATAGCGGAGGAGCATC
Source organism: Fraxinus platypoda (assembly GCA_903798405.1). NCBI lineage: Eukaryota > Viridiplantae > Streptophyta > Magnoliopsida > Lamiales > Oleaceae > Fraxinus > Fraxinus platypoda. Next base: position 14,541 of record CAIGRT010085711.1, read on the forward strand.
ATCTCGACAGCAGCAAGGCAGATGATGATGCATTGGCATCTCTCTCCCTCTCTCTTTCTTTCCCGTCGTGATGTTCAATGTAGTCCCGGAGGTGTATACTACTATCTCCAAGGGTCTACTATCCCATCCCATATGTTAATAAGCTGAAAGGATGAATATGTAATTTTGTTAGGTCCCAGCCCCCAGTCCCTTCTCTTTATTTAGTACTAACTAAATGGCTGCTTGTATATATGGATTATTAACAGCCGGAATGGAACAGCTCTCCTGCTGTGAGAAACTTGGATATACACATTTGACTTGGTCTTGCTATTTATTTTTTTATTTTTAAATTAATCTTTTCTTATCTAGGGATGATGTTTGAATAACTTGCATCCAGAATAATAAATATAAATATAATTTTATTTTATTTTTGGGTAAAATGCGAGCACTTCAATACCACAAAACACAAAGGTTTCTTCAAATTTACAGATCTATACATTCCCGAAAACAAAGTTAAGGCCAACTCAATCTTTAGATTGATTTATATCTTAGAAGGTGTCCTCAATAAATTGAATATCACCTTCTTTATTCATGAGGATCATACTTCCGGAGCATATAGAAGTTTTATGTTCGTTGAAAATCTTTAGTTCGTTGGCCTTTTTGATTTCTCATTTGATGTGGGAATCAAAACTCTTGTTTGTTGTATTAGCCTTTGACCTGTGAGTGAGCCTACACTTCACTAAACCCAAATTAACCGTTTTCAGTTTGTATTCTTAGAAAATATACTCAACTCCGTCTTTCAAACTAGTGGAATTTGCCCCATGGTGGACAAAACTTTATGACGAAACTTGGGGTTTTAAGCACTGGCGGACCCAAGGGTGGGCTTGGGAGGGGCACGTGCCCCCAACTTTGCTTTTTTTTTTTTTCTATGTTTTGT
>CAIGRT010085734.1:0-10604 GCA_903798405.1 Fraxinus platypoda
GTGCTTAATTTTAGGAATTGTTATTTATCTTTACATATTTAGTTTATTGAGTTGTACTATATATTGATGTTTTCTCAATGAATAAAATTACAACTCCCATTTCTATCATCTCTATATTTTCTTCTGTACATCCTTATCATCATTAAACTCTCATTTCATTGTGATCATCTGAAATTTACTTTTCTCACCCTCAATTCAACTATACATTTTCAATTTTTTTCACGTTTCTCCATATTTTTTTGCTCTAATTTTTAATCACACATTCACCGGAAGTAAAAACCTTTTAAAGAATCACTTCTCAAAGCAACTAAAATAAAAATGTTTACCCGTGAAGCACCGACACGTCGTCAGTGTCACTTGTCAGTATATCGATGTCCAACACATTATTATAGTACAACATTTTTTGACAAAAAAATCATGGTTTGGAACCTTCGAGGGATCACTATAAGTGAATGTTGAGTGCATAGTATTAATTTATATTAATGAACAAACAGTACAATACATAATGTTTAAAAAATTATTAAACGTGAGATGGGGGTCCAAAAACTGGCCAAGGAGGTTGCCAGTATGTAAATCTAAATGGGGTTGACCCCCTTATTGTAGTTTTTATTCTCCATAACTTTATCCAATTTTTGAGGCAAACTCAATTGGCTTGTTGCAGTAATAGGTCAGATTTCGAAGTATTTGACTAAAATGTTTGGTGCCCACGAGAGAGAGAGAGAGAGAGTTTTGAATAGTACTTTTAGAAGGATGAATAGCTAAAAAGTAAATAAGGTTCCGTTTGATTGTAAGAATGAAATTTGGGTGAAAAGAAAATAAATTTTAGGGAATTAAATTGCTTAGAATTCATTTTATTCGGAATTGTCAATTAATTGTGTTTGATTGGTATAATTTTTCACCTGAAAAATGTTAAAATTTTGAATCTTTTGGTGTTCATTTGACTTTGTTTTTCCATGAAAATTGTCCATTAAAGAGAAAAAAAATTTACAATTGGAGATATAATTTGTTTTCATTGCCAAAAATAAAAAAAATTTAAAAAAAAGATGCCCAGAAAACCAATTCCCACCAAAACCAAAAGAAAATGAATTCCACCAAAATCAAGAATTGGGCACGTGTGGGTGGGTGGAAAATTAATTGCCAAGAAATGAATTCCAATCAAACATGCCATTTGGGTAGAAATAGAATTTCTTTTCCATTTTCTATGGAATTTTTGTTTAATCAAACATGGCCTAAAAGTTTTGAATTTAAGTGCAGAATATTTTATTGTGTGAATGTGTGTTAGAAAATGATCCTATAACAAAAAGAATTTTAAAACAACGGACACCAAACAGTGGCTAAGTTCTAATTTGATTTTGATAATCTAAAATTTACTTTTCTCACACTCAATTCAACTATACATTTTCAAAATTTTCAAGTTTATCCATATTTTTTCTCTACACTTTTAATTACACATTCACCAAAAAAAAATAATAATAATAATTTAAAGAATCATTTCTCGAATGAGCTAAATTAAAATGTTTACCTATGAAACGCCGACACACTATCGACGTCAGTGTATCGATATTCGACACGTATCGAATATCAATACGTCTCTAACAAGATGTCGACACTTGTTGGTGATGCTTTGCGACGATTTTCTATCAAGAAGACTAAAGAAGGTAAGGGTTGTTATGCGTATTTGTCTGGAAAAGAGAAGTCGGGCGACTCAAACTTTATCTATTGAAGATAGAATGGAAGAAACCCTAATTTGTTGAAGAATAAGTGAAGTTGCATTTTTGGCTCCATCGTAAGCAAAAGAAATTAATTGACTCAATTTTTAACAATAGAATTACCATTTTACCCCAATTCAAAAACAAAAGGTAGCTATTTAAATTTGATGTAAAGCTACTTGTATACCTTTGTTTACACCCTTGTTAATGTTAGTTGGCAATTTCTCATTGGCTGGTAACATTTTGTTTTTTGTGCAACGGCCAACGAAAAATTTTCAACTTAGTATTATGTAAACAAAGGTGTATGCTTAGCATCTCTCTTAAATATGAAAGAAGGGTACTTTTGAATCATTATAATTAGGCCTATGCAAAAAAAAAAAAAAAATTGGCCAAACCAATCAAATCAAACCGGATCGGATCAGTTTGAGACAGTTAATTGTTTGGTTTTATTTTAAACAAAATCATGGTGGGCCAGTTTGATCATGGTCTAAAGCTTCAAAACGCTGGTAAATCAGCCCAACCCACTTTTCACATTTTTTTTAAAAGAAAAATAAAAATCAAATGCTTCATGATGTTCTCCTGAAAGTGAAGGTGCCCAAGCTGCCTCTTTAAGTAGTCTAATGACTTTGTTTTATAAGGACGCTTTCAAGGAAACATTAATATTATTTTGTGTACTTTATAAATATTGTTGTCTTCTATTCCACTTGGTAGGTTTTGTTTTGCTTGTGATAAGTTTGCCTTCTGAAAATGCAAATTGAGAATGGATCTATATGTGTTAGTTACAACATTGAATCTTTTTAATTACATGTTATGTTCTAATTTGTTAATTACAACTTACATATTGTGAAAATGCAGGTTAAGATAATGATTTTTATTCTTTAAAAAATCTATTTTTAGTTGCTATAGGTTGTAACTCAAATAAAAAACTTGTACGAATCAAAAACAAAGTTATATGTATTCCTAATTTGGTTTTGGTTTCAGGTTGGGGTCAAAACCGACCCAAATCAAACTATGCTCAAATTTAATTATAATTAACCATTTTATCCTAATTAAAAGTCAAATTTGTAAAGGAAGCCAAATTGCTTTCTTTTTCAATTATAATAAACAAAATAACTATTAAAAAAATTATTACTTTAGACTATTAAATTAAAAAAATTAAAAATAGCATTTTAAATAATGTGTCGGCGACGTATTGTGTCGAAACTTTGTCCAAAAATCACGTGTTGACATATCCGACACGTATTCTGTTAGACACTCGAGTCCGTTAGTGATTCTTAGATGTGTACTATTAGCTTCTTTGCTTTTACTCACTGTATCAAAATAGTCGGATAGTTTTTACTACATTTCATCATCTTTCCCTTCGATTTTGTTGTTCTTATTTGTACTTTCTAAATTGGTACATTTAAAAGAAAATAAGTAAGACTGTTCATAATTGTTAGAACTGAAAACGTAATTGAGTTCTGTAATATAAGTGCCCCGTCATAGATCACGTTGGACCTCGTACAATTTTACATTCAAAATAATATGAGCCGTGCTGACTCTGCTGAGTTCATAGGCGCTTCAATCGATTGAATTAACCTCAACACTTTCTCAAAATTTCAGTTTCTTCATTTTAATATTTCTTTTAAAGTTGTTATACATCATAATCTTGATATTTAGTATATGACATAATACACGCAATCAATTTGGTGCTGCAAGACATTCAGAGCTTGTTTGGAAGGAATTAAAATCTAATTAAAATTGAAAATATAGCTGTTATTGGATCTCATTCGTCTAATAAAAGTCAACAATAACGGCTAGTTTTTCAATTTTAATCCGATTTTAATCTCTACCAAACACTCTTAATTGTAAAATTAAAAACAATAACATAACAGGGAAAATAAAATCTAAATTATAATTTTTTTAAAAATATTACCAACAAATTGTTGTGGCCTGAACTCGACATTTAACATCTATTAATTATAAACTACATTCAGAGATGTTATAAAAAGTGTAATACGTGGTGATGCTTGGAGGTCAAGCTTCAGTCAATGCGCGCCCAGGCAAGATTTAGATGTGAAAAGGCATAAAAAAAATATTTTCTTATTTCAATATTATTTTAAAATTTTAATCCATTTAAAAATCATTTAATAATACATACAAATTATAATATTAAATACAGTTTTAAGAGCTTAACATAATAAATATACAGTGCACTGCAAACAAACCAAATGTATAATACATTACAACTTAACCAAATGTACAATGTACTACAATCAAGCCAAATGAATTTTTATCTCACATTGAAAGTTTACAACAAAATCCTTGGATATGCTCTTTATAAATTAGTGGACCAATAAGTGTGTAAGCAACTTTTTGAATCATTCAATCTATTGGCCTAAATGTTGAAAAATTTATAATTATCAATTTTTGAATATTTCAATTCAATTGACCTAAAAGTTGAAAACATTATATAATGTATAAAAAAATAAATAATAATAATAATAATAATGCACGCCTTAAACAGGTCCATGCTTCCGTCGATCGCTAAAGTAGCGCATAGATCTTAGACATGGCGTTTTGCCGTGCCTTGGAGCCGTCAAGGTTCGCCATTTAGAATACTGCCTAAAGGAGGTGTGATTAATGTATTGAAAATAGTCACAACCAATTTCATTTTAAATTCGGCTATGAGTATTTACTTGTTTTAATTTTATAACTTGATTAACTTAAAATAGAGTTGATGTAATATTCTATATCACGTTCAAATTTAAAACGGTAGATAGACCTATAATTAATTTATATATTTTTGACTCCCAATTAATTTATAATTTAAAACAGCAAGGAAAAAAATAAACTGGCAAAAATGTTAAAAATATAAGAGGCCAATGGATTTTTAGAAAGAATGTTTCCACATCAATGGGATGGAAAAGAAACAAAGAACAAGTAACAAGAAAATCGGAATAATGGATGAAGGCATAAATATGTAATCGTTGTCCTCAAACGATATTGAATTCGATCCTTAAAGGGATTTTTGGCAAATAGCTTGCAGAATTTATCAAGCCTTAAAAAGGAATTAACACTCAACTATTAGTGAAATTCCTTCAAAACTTAATAACACAAAATAAAATTTTGACTATGAATAAAAGAGGTTTTGATCTTTCTTGTGGAATATAATTTATCTCAAGTGATTTTATTTTTTTTAATATTTTTGTATTGGTCATCTATCTCCTATTTATAGGCCTCAATCAACACTACACGAAATGGTGCCAAAACGTAACGAAAGTGACAACTTTCCAACTAAAAACTAGTGAAATTCTTTCAAAATTTAAGAATAAAATTTTGAATATGAATAAAAGAGGTTTTGATCTTTATTGTGAAATATAATTTATCTCAAGTAGATTTTTTTTTTAATATTTTTGTATTGATCAGCTATCACCTATTCATAAGCTTCAATCAACACTACACGAAATGGTGCCAAAACATAATAAAAATGCCAACTTTCCAACCAAAAAGACACCTGATTTCAAGTTGAAAAACGAGCCAATGACTAGTTTTTAACTCTATGCGGCTGCATAGGTTGTTCAATGACAGGGCTTGTAATCCCTGCAAGCCCACATGAGACCACATTCCAAAATTTTGGTCCTCAAATCCATTTTTTATTGATTTTGAACAACATTTTCAACAACCCACATTTGTTTAAAATTCAATAAAATCTCATATTCAAAATATAAAATACTTATATATAAGGATTAGATATCTTTTGATTTGAATCTAACTATAGTATTCAAAAAGAGTAAAGTTGAAATTAAAAGTAACAAAAAAGCTTTGAACCAATTATTCCATGTGACAATACCGGTAATAGCACATACACAAGTATTATGTGTTCTCAAGTTCATCAATCTTGCTTAGCGCTAATATGGTCTTGCGGTTATCCTATTCAACGAACTTTTATGAAAGAAATTTCCAACTTTTTATTGAGGCGGATCCACCTCAAAGTTCATCTAGGTAAAATTCTTCAAATATCTTTGTTACTTTTTTAGTACTGAATTTCATTAAGAGCTTAAAGCTCAAATCTCATTCAAGTAACAACCAATATTCTATTATTAGGATAGAGTTATCTCGGATTTTATAATGTTGAAACTATTCATATATCGAATGACATTTTGTTACTCTTTGAACCCATGAATTACTTCTTAAGTAATGACAGACGGGGTTGCCATCATTGGTAAATATTTTGGAGTTTCAACCCCATCCTACTCAAAGTAGATATTACGAAATCTCTATTTAGAGGTTCACTTAAGGTAGCCGCTAGATTTTCAATTGACTTAACGTAATTTAGGAAAATTATTCAACTCTTGATTAATTTCATTATATAGTTATGTCTTACACTCATATGTCTAGATATTCCATTGTATACCCTATTGTATGCTTTTGCTAATGTGGCTTAACTATCACACATGATAGATGTCGAAGGTGTATTCTTCGATCCCAAAGGTATCTCATAAAGAAGATCTTTAAGCCATTCAACTTCTTTCATGGCATCTGATAATGCTACAAATTCAGATTCCATAGTTGAGCGTGTAATACATGTTTGTTTCTTTGATTTCCAAGAAACAACACCTCCTCCAAGAGTAAACATCTAATCTGAAGTCGATTTACTTCCACCCGTTCTAGAAATCCAATTAGTATGGTAAATCCTTCTAATATATCCGGGAATTTAGAATATTATCGATATAAGTTCTTGATTTTTTTAAATAGCCAAGAACTTTTCTAATGGTCTTTCAATGTTCATTGCTAGGATTACTAGTAAACTTACTAAGTTTATTAATTGCAAATGCTATCTCCGATCTTGTACATTGAACTTCATACATAAGACTTCCTATAAGACTTGCAGACTCCAATTGAACAATTTCTCTTCCATAATTCTTTATTAGTTTTAAATTCGGATCAAGAGGGGTATTAAATTCTTTTATGTTTAAATGTTTGAACTTATTAATCACATTCTGAATATAATGTGATTGACTCAAATAGAAACCTCCACTAGTTTTTGTAACTTTAATACCCAATATGGTATCCGCTTGTTCAAGATCTTTCATCTTAAATGTGAAACATAGAAACCTCTTCGTTTATTTGATTCCATCAATGTGATTGCTCATAATCAAAATGTTATCAACATATAAGCAAGTAAGGATTATACATTTATCACACACTTTAAAATATAAACATTTATCTATACTATTATTTATGAAAACAAATGAATTAATAGCTACGTCAATTTTTTCACGTCATTTTTCATGTACTTGTTTTAGACCATATAACAATTTCACTAACTTACACACCTTATATTTATTTTTGGGTAGAGCAAACCATTCGAGTTGTTCCATATGAAGCTCCTCATCGAGATTCCCATTTAAGAATGTCGTTGACATCTATTTGACGAACATGCAAATAATGTATCAAAACTAATGTAAATAAAATCCTAATTGAAGTTATTCTAGCTACCAGTTTATATGTCTCAAACTAATCTATTACTTTCTTTTGTCGATACCCTTTAACTATTAATCTAGGTTCAAAGGTATTAAGAGAACCTTCAATTGTATTTTCTCTTAAACACCCATTTACATCCAATAGGTTTGGATCCGGATGGTAAATCAACAAGTTTCCATGTATTATTAGAGATAATTGAATCCATTTTATCTTAATTCCATCTTTCCAAAAAATACTATCATGAGAAGCCATAGACTCTCCATAGGTTTTAGGATCGATCTCCACTTGTAGAAAGAAAATAATTGTTTTTACAACATTCTTCTCATTTCCTTCTACTAGGTAAAATGAAATAAGTTGAGAGTCAATTCCATCCGATCCTAAAGACTTCTCAATTCGAATTCTTTTACTTCTTCGTGGTTCATAAGATTCACGGACATTTTTAGAAGATGTTTCATCTAATTCTACATTACTCGATTCAACTATTACATTGGTCTCTAAATTTAACAATCTATATGATTTGCTATTACTTGCATAACCAACAAAGACACATTTAATGCCTCTTAGACCCAACTTGGTTCTATTACGGTTCGTGTTATTATAATATGGAAGACACCCCTACACTTTGAAGTATCAAATGTTAGGTTTTCTTCCTTTTCACAATTCATAATGAGAAACATTTGTATGTATCGAAAGAATTCTATTTAATATCCTACATGCACTCAACAATGCTTCACCTTATAAATTAAATGACAACTTAGCATAAGTAACATAGCATTTATCATCTCAATTAAAGTTCTATTTTTCCTTTCAGTTAAATCATTTTGTTCGAGTGTCCTAGGTGCAAAACATTGATGAATTATGTCTTATTATTCACAATACAAGTTAAAATCACTAGAAAAATATTCACCTCCTCTATCATTTTTTAGAATTTTTATTTTCTTACTTAAGTGTTTTTTTACTTCATTATTATATGTTTTAAATATATCAAAAGTTTCATATTTATGTTTCATTAAATAAACATAAGTATATCTAGAGTGATCATCTATAAAGGTAATAAAATATATATTTCTACATTTAGTTAACATACCATTTAATTCACATATGTCCATATGAATTAATTCTAAAATATTAGAAGTATTATTTACACATTGATAAGCTTCTTAGTCATTTTAGATTCTACACATGTTTTACATTTAAATACATCATTTTCATTATATGATATTAAATTACTTTTTAACATTCTTTTCATGATACTCTTACCTATGTGACCTAATCTAGCATGCCATAAAGTAAATAAATCAACAATATAAACAAAATCAACCTTATTAATAATTTTGTTAACAGTACAGAATTTGACCATTCATTTACTAGAATAGTCTTTTTTCCAACAAATTTCCCATTTAGGGATAATACAAATTTACCGAACTTATAAACACTTTTATGTCCGATTTTCCTAAGAGATTACTACTAACCAAGTTCATATTCATTTCATGACATGTAGTACATTTGTTAAAGTAACGATTTTTCCAGAAGTGAAGATAATCTCTACATTTCCTTTCTCAACCACTTTGGAGCGTCCTTCGTTACCCATTTGAATCTCTTGATCTCCATCTACTTTATAATAGGTTTTGATTAATAACTTATCATATGATACACGCACAGTTGCACATGTATCATACCACCAATCAAGAACTTTTCCCTTGATTGTATTGATCTCGCTTATGTTGGCCACACTATTACCTTCTTTGATAGAGTTAACTTCCTTCGGAGTTGTTTTGCTTTCGATGTCGACATTGTTTTGCATAATGTTCGAGTTTCCCACATACAAAACAACCTCTCTTGGATTTCTTTTTAAACTTGTTAAAGTTTTTAGAAGGTTTTCTCTTGTTGGATTTATTTGAAGGTTCGGTCTTGTCTAAGACATTGGCTTTTGAAGTGCCTTCATAGAATTGTCATTCTTATCTCTTGTCTTTGATTCTTTTTCAATTCGAAGATTTTTTGCACTGTTCCAAAGAATGATTTTCGGAACTATATATTATTTTCTTCCGATATCATTTCCAAGTCTCAAGGAGTTTCGCAATAATTTCTCATACTTGAAAAAAATCTAGGATTTTAATTTTGACTGCTTTCAACTTATTGACAGTACTTATAACTCATGTACTTGGGGAATGTTATCAAGGATTTTGAAGTCAAAATACCTTGATATTAGGAATTTCTTAGTACATTTTTCTTTGGCTTTATACTTGTTTTCCAAAGCATCGTATATTTTTTTTGCCGATAATGTATTTGTGTAGAGATCGTACAAACGGTCGGATAGAGCATGAAAAATATGACTGCGGTATATGAGTTCATCCTCTTGATGCTTTTGTCTCTCAATTCTTACGGCTTTGGTATCTTCATCCGTTGGATCTGCAAATGGTATCAATTCTGAATCAAGAATGTAGAAGATCTTTAACGCCATGAGAATGAACTTCAACTTACCTTGCCATTTTGTGAAATTTGTCCCATCAAATCGATCTAGACAGACAAGATCTTGATTCATCAATTTGATCGATGGCATCGTAGTTTCGTTTTCCATTGCAGAATATCGTTTGAGATTGTTGTAGAAAGAATGTTTCCATACAAAGGGGATGGACAAGAAACAAATAACAAGTAACAAGAAAATCGAAATAATGAATGAAGACTTAAACACTTAATCGTTGTCCTCAAACGATATTTGCCCTATCTCGATTTGAATTTGATGTTTAAAGAGATTTTTGGCAAATAGTTTGAAGGATTTATCAAGTTTTGAAAATGAATAAACACTTAAAACACTAGTAAAATTCTTTTAAAACTTAAAACACAAAATAGAATTTTGAATATGAATAAAAGACGTTTTGATCTTTCTTGTGGAATATAATTTATCTCAAGTAGTTTTTTTTTTTATTGAACATCTATCACTTATTTATAGGCTTCAATCAAAACTACACGAAATTGTGCCAAAATATAATGAAAAGTGGCAACTTTCCAACCAAAAAGACACCAAATTTCAAGTTAAAAAGCTAGCCAACGACTGATTTTTATTTTTTGACCCTCAAATCCATTTTTTATTCCACAAACTTTTTATTAATTTTGAACAAAACTTTCAACAGTTTTAATTGAGTACTGAAATTAATAGGTTTACCTTATTCGCGTCTGTTAGTTTAGCTGATAAAATGGCTAATGTGTTAGTTGACATTATCGAGATAAAACATAGATGAAGCAATTCAGTGTCGTTAACTTGGTAACAGACAATTTAGTGACCAAATTGCCAAAATTTTAAGTTCACAAAAACAAAGAAGAAAAGTAAAGTAAGAGCAGTGGCTCAATTGCACGGTGAAATAATTTATTGTAATGCAGTCATAATCAATTTTGATACACTTTTAAGTTAAAATTCACATCATGGATTGA
>CAIGRT010085742.1:0-12516 GCA_903798405.1 Fraxinus platypoda
ACTTTAAAATCCAAAAACAATCAATTAATTATATTTTAGTACCTATAATAATAGTTCCAGTCATTTTACTACCTACTGGTTCTTCTTGATCGAGTTAAATAAAATGCAAGATAGGAAAGAGAATCCTTTTTTAATATTCTTATGTGCTGAAATTTGTTGGCGGCTACCAATCTTTTAAAACATGTTTATACTAAAATAATTATGCCTTCTTACATTAAAATTAATGTAGAAAGAGAAATTAAGTATCTATAAAAATATATTTTTGCTTGCAATATCGCTTTCTAAAATTTTTAAAAATATTTTTTTAAGGATGAATATCAATGTTATCTAACTCTAGTGGTACTGAACAACAGTTTATGTGTCGATGTCATCGATCTTTTAAAGGTTAGGTTTTTCTAATTTTTGGGCTATATATATTAACACATCAATTTATTTTTATAAGTGCACACATTTTAATCGCATGAAAGGATCATAATCCTTATTAACAAAAAGATTCTTTTCCCCTCGTATTTTAAATAAACAAAAAACAGTAAAAGCAAAATAGCAACTAAGCCCCCGTTTGACACCCATTTTCTCTTTATTCTCATTCTCATTTTTTTTTTTCTTTTTTCATTTCAACCACACATTCTATCAATAAAATAATATTACACATAAACTCAAAAAATTTCATTACTTTTTAACTACACATTCTTCCATCAATTCTTGATTGAGCCTTTATCCTGATCTTTTTGACTAGGCTTCTTCTCTTGGGCCGTTTCCCCTATTGGGCCGTTTCCTCTCTTGGGCAATTTGAATTAGGCTATACATTTTGTGTGTCAACAATTTCTAAAATTTTTAAAAATATTTTTTTAAGGATGAATATCAATGTTTTCTAACTCTAGTGGTGCTGAACAACAGTTTATGTGTCAATGTCATAGATCTTTTAAAGGTTAGGTTTTTCTAATTTTTTGGCTGTATATATTAACACATCAATTTATTTTGTAAGTACACACATTTTAATCGCATGAAAGGTTCATAATCCCTATTAACTGTCAAATGTATTCCAAATTTTTCTTATGTTTATCCTCAACGTTTCATTAATTAAAACATTTTGTCTTCGACGACAGTTCTAATGAGGTAAAAAGATTATTTTCCCCTCGTATTTTAAATAAACAAAAAACAGTAAAAGCAAAATAGCAACTAAATATTCATTCCTCATTTTAAAGTACACTAACCAAACTTTCAGACGAAAATCATAATTAGGGACAAAATCTACTAACTAATAAAAGGTTAATGATAAGACTACGATGAAAAAAAGTTCAAGACATAAATATAGTAATAAATAAAGATTAGAGACCTTTATTAACCCACAAATTTCTTCAAAACTACAATGATAGAATCAAAAGAATACCTCATAATGTGAACGAAAATCCTAATACAATAACTCATATCTTTCATAGTATTTTTCAACTTCTCTATTTCACAGCAATGTTTCTTAAATTTAATGAAATTATCAAGCCAGGATGCACTATTCTGTTTATCACTCTTTAGAGGGAATCTATCTATCACCTCTTCGTGAAGATTTCGAAAGAAAAAGTTAGCAGTCATTTCATAGAGAGCAGTATAAATATCTTACAACTTCATTTAATCCAAGAACGTTGACGAAAAATTTTCCTTTATTAAAATTAATCTTTCTTACCTTTTTTGCAATTTAACTCTCGATATAACGAAAATAACAGGAGTATTTTCCGTGCCCTCACATTTTTGTCACTCCAGTACACCTAATAGGCTAATAAAAACCTCTTTGGCCATCAAAAGCCATAGGAAAATGTACTATATGATCATTGTCTTCATATCAATAGCATACAAAGTTATCGAATCAAAATTGACATGAAGGAGTTACCAGCAGATTTCAAGGCTTGAGAATTTCTCTGATTTTGAGAAGACGTTGAGATCAAATGAAAATGAAAAAATCATCCTCTTTCAAGAGCTTCTCTACTTTCAAGATCATTAACAGGCTTTTTCAGCAAAAGGGCTCTGAAAATGGAGACAACTGCAACTAAAGCTAATTGCATGTGTTCGGAGCTATTGACTTTTATAGAAACCTGGCCCATTTTCCGGCTATTCAAATTGGCATTCATTGACATTGTCGTACCTCGGCTCAATCTGAAGTCAGACTGTAAATTGCCACCCAAAACTGTCTCTTTGTTAAATGAGAGGAATGTCATTGAGAGACTGACCTTCTCGTTTCTCACAGGGTAGTGTTTCCCCCTTAAAGTAGTTTCGACACTTCCACCATAAGCCACTTGTCCATTTCCTCCCATCCGACCAGCATCTACTGCAAATCTCAGTCGCCTCCCTATTGAGAAGCTGTCCTCAATCTTAGCACCAAAATAATATTTATCCGCAAAAGATGTCACAGAAACACCACATTCAGCAACATTGTTCTCAAAGTTCTTGAGTTTTGTGTTGCTGCGAATTGTGCAGACCAATTCTTTCCCAGAAGATTGAACATCAAGACCTACACTATAAATAGAGCCTCTAGGATCAGTAAAAGCTGTAGTTGCTTCAGACTGAATACTGAAATCTTGCTTATCCTTGCTCATTTGTCCTGTGACACAAGCAATAACATTTTCCCTTATTTCAGCAGCAGTCTCGAGGTTGATACCATCAAATCCCACATCATGATCCCATCCATGGGGATCAAGAACTGGCCTCGCAAGCCACTGGTCACCTGTAACGACACAGCGGAATCTATGCACAGGACAATCTGAGTCGAAACTGAGAGGGACAGCCATGTCTGGTAACAAGACTGCTGTTGGAGAATCCTGGTTATCAGCACTGTCATCAGAGGTCACACCAACATTTTCTTTGTTCTCTTTTTTTCTAAGAAATTCTTGTTTCAGCTGTTTCTTTAAATAAAGGGTCTCCCTGTAATCCAGCTCATCAAGATAAGCTTTCTTTTGAGACACTGTCAATTTCTCGAACTGAACTCTAGACAGAATTCGAATAGGAGGTAATTGATCATATTCATCTTCTTCGTCCATGTATGAAAGAGAGAGTTCATCGATTTCATCATTTGCTGCATTTGGGTTCAATTGAATTCGATGTTTAAGAAAAGATGAGAGAAGATGAGGTAAAGAAGGCAATCGGGTATTACTTAAAGGCCCCAATTGTACAGTGTCTTCAAATCCCAAAAGAACATTGACATCACCAAGAATTTTGGTGCATATGCATATTAACAAGAAATGGGACCTCCATAGCTGGCCATTTGGAAGAATCTTTCTCCCCCTGTCATCCGTCTTACAGTGTGGATCATTCTCCACCAAAATTACAGGGTTTTCAAGCTTCGTATCCAATATTGACTGGTGAATATAGTGTTGCATGAGATCAGTGCAGTGAGTGACATAAGAATCAAAGCTTACAGGATACCCATTTGGACCGTCAGGAAGTGCTGCTGAGGAATGAGTCATAACAAGGATTGTGTTGAACCAGATTTCAGGGCCAAGGTGGTCAGTTATGAGCTTCAACAATGGAAAATCACAATAATTCGAATTGATCATGTCGAGGCGCTCAAAATACAGGATTACATCGGGACGTGATTTTTTAACAAATCGCTTGACAGAGAGCAAAATTTTCTTGTTTTTCCTAGAGCTATTTGTTGAGGAAGGTAATAGGCCAGGAGTATCAATGAAAGTTATTCTAAGACCGTTCACACTTCCCACAATCTCTTGAACTTGATCAGTAGAAGGCTGAAACGCATCAGTTGTTACGTTTGTATTACCAAATATTGAATTTATAGTTGAACTCTTGCCAACACCAGTTTTACCCAAAACAAGTATTCTAAGTGCAAAGTCCAGTTCAGGTAGACCAGCTGCTTCTTGTTCTGCAGCCGTTGCTCGAGCTCTATCAATTCTGAGATTAGTTCTTTTCAAATCTGATTCCCCTGCTCGTATCAAAGTTGCCAGGTGAATCCGATATAAAACCTTTGCCACCATAAGATTATCTTGAGACCAGCCAAGGCTTTGAACTAGATGCAAAAACTTAATTTGTAGACCTTCAACCTTCGCCAGAGGATCTAATTTCTTCTCAATGCTACTATTAGACACAGAAGGACTTTCCATGGGCTGAGATGAGAAACTCTGATTTGTCTGATTATCATTGGATGAGCAAGACATGTCGGAAGATGCTGGTGCAGCAGTCAAATTGGTGGTAACGTGGCCCAAATCTGATGTTTGAAATAAAAGTAGGTAAAAAAGTTTTAATTGACAGTAATGAAATTGGTGGTAATGCGACCCAAACCTGATGTGTGAAATAAAAGTAGGTAAAAAAGTTTAATATACAGTCACAAATCTAAGGATAACTGGAGATTTCAATTATATTTTTAGCAAACTCATCATAAGATTTGCAGAAAGCCAATTATGAGTAAAGCGCCAGCCCTTCACCGTAAGTATAAAAAAGATCTCAAGTAAAAAAAAGATAATTCAATCTGACAAGTAAAAAGTCATTTATTTATTGGAGAAAAAAAGACAGAAGGGTATTTATACAGTTAACCAAAAACAAATGCGTGACCTATTTCGGCTGATGACAATAAGATGGAAACTAACTTTTACTTTTTTTTTTTTTTTTGTTTTAAATCAAGGTAAAAAACTAAGATGAGAACAATCATTTCATGTAGTACACATGGTTCATGTCAGTTGACATTATCCACAAAACCGGCAAAACAAGAGACAATAATACGGTCAACTGATCAACTGTATGTTAATCTCCTTCCCTCTCCGGAGTGCATATTATGCACCACGCACAAATACAATCACAGAAGCAAACAAGACAGTCCTCAGACCCAAAGAGTTGATCATCAATGTCAAATCTTAAACGAATTCTAGTACCACATCAGGGATATTTATCGCTGTTGGCCAATGGATGAACTTCATTTACATGTTTGCTGTCATTTTTTTAATTTAGAAGAGACATTATAGAATAAGCATGAAATTCATATGACCAGGAATCTATATAGAGATTGATTTTTGAATCAAATGTTTTCCATACGGTCTTAGTCACATGGTATTCCCAGAACTGAAAGGACTTTGCAGCTGTATGTGCTTGGGCAGTTTGGCCAGCAAATATTAAATAGGTCAGTAGTGTTTGATAGTTGGATTTTATTGCTAATGCTGATAAGAGAGTGTGTCCTCTTAATTTTATAATATAAACAAGGGAAATGCCCTGGTGTTGATTTTTCCATTACAAATCACTGAGTTTTATTTAGGTTTTACAAAATATAACTCTAAGAAAAATAAGCTTGTTATGGTTCTCAAAAGAGTAAACTATACAAGAAAGTTTTGTAGTACTCAAGCTCACAAGGAAACAAGTAGTGGTAACTCCAAATTAACTGCAAATTGCTTGCTGCCTCTGATGATAAACCCTTGTTAATCATAAAACCTCATCTATGACAAAAAGGATGCACAACACTAGTTCAAAAATAAATTTTTATATATGAACCATTTAAAAAGGGGCAAGAGAACATTTAAAGGATGCACAACACTAGTTTCGCACTTTCAAACAATGGCAGCAAAAAAAGGGGCAAGAGAACATTTAGAGCTTGTTTGGTTGAGATAAAAATCGGATTAAAGTTGAAAAACTTGCTGTTATTGTTGACTTTTATTAGACGAGTGAGACTCAATAACGACTATATTTTCAATTTTAATTGGATTTTAATTCCTCCCAAACAAGCTCTTAAAAAGTTCTTAAACACTGGTTTCCTATGTTCACACACAGAACGCACACAGAAAAAAAAATAATGATGATGATGATGATGACTTGGAAAAGGTGATACCTTGGTTGTCAAAGTCTACATTTTGTGGTTCCTCAGATAAAAAGCTGTCTGATGCTGACAGAGGTCTTGATGAAGCTAGTGACTTGGATACTAATTGAGATAAAACCCAATCCTTAATGCTCATCATGCTTACTGCACATAAAAACATTCTAATCCTTCAGTTGATATGCAAATGAAATAAGGTAGAGAAAGATAAGAAACTCCAATTGCCAGGACACATAAGAAATCAAAATAGCTAGTTACAATCTTCAATTTTTTGGTTATAGTTTTAAAGAACGTGACTTTACAAGCCTTGTTCCAGTGGTAAAATTTTAGATTCAGCTCCAAGGGTAAAATTTATGCTACTGCATTTGATGTATGCCATATATTTTTCTGGGTCTCTAATGGAAAAAAAAAAAAGATTCAAATTAAAGAACACCCTACTTAATGTGAAAAACTAACTAAGCATACTTTTAGGAAGCAAAGGCTACCATCTTCCAAGGCATCAACCGACGTGACGGTTGATTCCCACATATATCCACAGCTACAGTCATCACTTTGAAACCCCTACATTCAATTAAAAGCTAACCCGAATCCTGAGAAACATAGGCAATGCTTTATATGGGGAAAAAAATAAAAAAATGTTTGACAAACCGATAAAATCTGTAACTGTATAATTGTGTCTATGTATTGATGAGAGAGAGAGAGAGGGATGGACATATAGAGAGAGAGAGAGAGAGAGAGAGATTTATATCAAATGCCTAAGGAAATAGAGTATAACTTAATCCCGTGTCTCCATTTTTGTACCAAAGACTTCGTTTAACTAAAGGGGTTTCACCAGGTAATTCTAATGTTGATACCATCTTGCATGCCCTCTTATATGACACAACTTTCTTGTGGACTTCAATCGATTAACCTCCCAACTTTTGATAATTCTAGAGAAGCAAAGTATTGTATTTAGCAAGTTAAAGCCATTTTATTTTAACATCAAAAAGTTTTGTGTATAAAAAATTTTGATAGCCAAAACCGACAGTAGAACATAGGCATCATCTGAAAAATACAAGCAAAAGTCTAACAGGAATTTCAGAAGTCCAGAACACAAAGGAAAAGTTTATAATATGGGCAAAAGAACTCTGAGCTTTTGCACAGTAGTTTATAATGCGTTGCAAAAGTCAACTCCAAAGCAGAAATTTGATTTCAGAAACAGAAGTCAGAACTCAGACGAAAAAAGTTTATATCCAGAATCAACACAGCTTCAGAAGTCTTATGAAGGCAATGACATGACTTCAGAGGGTAGAAAATAAGTACGCCCGAAAATTAATTATTAAAAGTATAAGCTGTCAAGTTCATTTCAAAAGTCTAAGATTCAATTCCAGAAGTCTAAAAAGTTAGTTTAGAACTCATCCTTCTACATTTCAAAAGTTCGAATGAATTTTAGACGGAGGAAAAAGCCGATGCATAATTTAGAAGTCAAGAAACAGGTTTCCTGAAGCCTGGTTTTCCAAATCAAATTGTTGAATGACATCTGTTTTCACCTAATACTTATCATCCAAGTTTCTCAAGCAATTGCCTACTCTAATTTTAATCTATTAAACACACAATAATGGATCTCTAAAAATATTTCTGGGTAAACATTGGAATACAAACACCATACAAGAGTTATTTGATTGTTGCATATATTAAACAAAAGCTAATTCAAAGATGGACAAAAGAATCAGATTATAGGACAACAAAATATGAACTTTAAAGCAAGTATACAAAAAATTAAGTATATCACTGTATTTTTGAACTCTTAAACTATACTCTTTAAAAAGTATTTACATTGTAATATCAAATACATGGATTATATGAACACTCTTTATGAGTTTCATTAGAGTATCGGCCTATTTACAGGGCTTTCAGTGTGATTAGAAGAAAGGAAAAAGCGAAACAATTTATATTCATATTAACGTTGTTAGAAATAATCCATTTTTTTCTTGTTAATTATTATCTGTTACTGCCACTGTTGTCAATTTAGGCAGTCATTCTTATCAACTGAATTTAAAAAGGATTTCCTAGAAAAAAAAGTTGCTACTGTACTGTCCAAATTCCAAAGGCAGACCTTTGGAAGTGGTTATAGGTCCAGAAGGACTGAACCACTAAAAATTCAGTATGCACCTCTACCCTCTCTCCTTCTCTTTAGCAGTACTTTTAATTTTTAAACAATCTTCATAACCATCTTAATAAGTTGACAATTGTTTACGTGATGCTCCACATATTCTACTTGTCCTTCAAAAGATTAAAACCCTTGAAATTTATGAAATCTATAGTTATCTAAGCTATAAAACCTGTCTTAAACCACACTTTGTTCTTGAATGCTGGTCAAGTTTAGGAAGGTGCGGTGCTTACTGAGAATTTCTATCAAGGTCAAAGGTGGAAATGCAAGAAACTGTAGAGTTAATTGTTAATTTAGGTTCATCTTTTACATTGTTTAGGGTTTAAATTTTATATTCAGAACTTTGCAGCCACTTTCACATCATTGAATTATACGACTTCATTTGGTTTATAATGCCAACCATAATTATTTCCTTGTTTGTTACGAAAAGAAAAGGCAGATATAACCCAATGTGAAGGTACTGACCAATGACCTTTGAAAACTAAGAAACGAGTGTCTCTTCTCTTTTCATAGCTAAAGTCTTTACCCAATCTTAAACGCGTAACCATCAACTCATTTACTTCCATTGACATAATTTTTGTACAGAACTGCAATAACTTCACATCATTCATGACCTCACTGAATTCTGTACAATGAAAAACCATCATTGACCGTAGACACATCTTTCTCAACAATTAGATCCTTTCTATCCTTATTGTGGAGATTCAACCACCTCTTCACGCCAACGGTAACAGTAACTTTCATCATATTATCATTCAAACCTCATCTAACAGTCTTAGGTAATTCATTCCAAACCAAAAAGGATAAAAGTACAGAGATAAAATAATAATAATCATCATCTAAAGGAAAAACTGCATACTTAAGTATGCACACATAGCTTAGTGTGTTAAACAATACAATTATATGTTTCTGGCAGTTTCTCATGACTCGCAGCTCCAAGATTCTTTACTCTACTGACCATAATGCTTCTCTTTCTAGAAAATCTTGTTAGCTAAAAACAAAGCATATCACCAATTACGTGCACTCCTTTTAATGAGATTCCACTACAAACTTACTTATATCTGTAAACTTCTCGTCAAACTTACCACATGATATAATATTGCAACTTAACTGATAAGCCATCCAGAGCAAATCCATTACAAAATTTTCGCTCCATTTTCATTTAAGCACTCATTTTAGCCACTAACATTATAATGAAGCTTTACAAGAAAATAGCTCAGCTTTGTAACTATGTCAAAATGTTCAATACCCGATTCATTTGAGGCAATCCTCCTATAACAACACGTAGCTTTTAAATGTGTACGAAATTTAACTTATTTTGGTGATTAAAAACAAACTTAACCACACAATGTACAAATTTAATTCACGTACATTCTGCAAAACCAATTATAACCCAAGACAATATAAACCAATTGAACCCAAGTTTTTTACAAATTCTAGAAATTCAATCCATATATGAACTTGACATACACGGAAATCAATCAAGTCCCATAAACTCATCCTGTATTGTCATTCAGCTACAAACAAAAACCAAACTACAAGAAGAAAAAGAAACTGGATATTTAATATTTTACCTAACTGAAAACAACAGTAGGCACCTCCAGTCCAAGAGCTTAACGACTTCAATAAGCACAAAATTTTGCATCAAATAGAAATCCAAAAACATATGCTTCCTCCATCATCATCCCCCAACTGAAAAATAACAAAATTCTGCAGATAAAATTCAATAAAGATAAAAACGAATCAAAATTCCAGAAAGAGGGAATTATCGAATTGTGTGTGATTCATTAATTGTCATATACGGGGAGAAGGCGGAAAAGGGACGAATTTTGTGAATAATTA
This sequence comes from Fraxinus platypoda, assembly GCA_903798405.1. Classification (NCBI taxonomy): domain Eukaryota; kingdom Viridiplantae; phylum Streptophyta; class Magnoliopsida; order Lamiales; family Oleaceae; genus Fraxinus; species Fraxinus platypoda. The sequence goes on from CAIGRT010085742.1 coordinate 9,789, forward strand.
TCAATAGATAAGACATAAAACGACGCTGTGTGATTCTGAACCACGTAGAATGACTTTTGGAGTTTTTTTTCTATAAACGTGCTTTAATAATCAGAAAATTCGATGCTATTGGCCTGCTACGAAATTTGGGGTGACAAAAATCTTTCTACCATATCCACTCGATAAGTATAACTCGTGTTCTAAAAAAGCGCGATCTACGAATTAAAAAACGTTTTTATTTTAATATTATTTTAAATTTTCAAATCAATTTAAAACTAATGTAATAATTAAAAAAAGGCATAGAAAATAGTCGAAAGAAGTAAAAAAGCGTTAATAAAAGGAGAACTATAGGCTTGCCTAAGCACGAAAAAAATTAAAAAAATAAAATGAAAAAGCACGAAGTGAGACGTTTTGCTCCTAGACGTCGCTTTTTAGAACGCTGAATATAACTTTGGTTCACAATGATTTTAGAAAAAATGAGTTTACAATCTAATTCATATGCAATGTTGTTTTATTCATTTATTATTATTATTTATTAAAGAATGTGAAGTTGACAATAATTTTAGAAAAAATAAATTTTATAGAATCTACACCAGTCATGGCTTGCCTTTAGTAAGCAAACTAAGTGATGGCTTTGAAACAAGTGGGGCAAGGAATGGGCAGGTTTTTTTTGGAGGAAGGTGTAGCATAAGATTGGAGATCTTCAAAAGGTAGGCATAAATGGGTGGGGTCAGGTTGGTAATAGTTATTCTCAAAACATGTCGGGCAGAGACGGATGGATTCCATGTTGAAAATAATTTATTTTCGAAACGGGTCGAGCAAAGAATTGGGTTATTTTTGGGTGTAAGGTTGGAGCACGAGACACAAGATTTTCGTAAGGCTGGCAGAGATGGGCGGGATCGGGGTCGGGATCGGGATCGAGATTGGGATAAGGATAAATTCTTTCTTTTGTCATGTTAAAGTATAAATTTGACATCGAACAATGATGAATTCCGGGATAATGCTATTTGAATATAATGGTGTACATAATGATAATATGAAAAGAGAGAAAAACACGAAAATAAAATAAATCTATTTATTATAATCTTTCTGTCTTTTTCATGTGACCACTATGTACATCATTACGTACAAATAACAGTACTCATAATTTCGTCATTTTTACTAATTTTTTTAAATGCGATTAAACTTAAAAATATGAAATAAAATAAAAATAAAAAATTGATGCAAGCTGGGAACGAAGACCATGTTCCGTGTCACTACAATGCCATCTTTGCCCAGATTCTTCGGCCAGATCAATCAAAGGTAGGGTATTTTATGATCCCTATACTAATTTACTTTTTTTTTTTTTTTCAATCTTTTGTGAAATAGCTATTTGAGCACACATAATAGAGCCATCGGCAATCCGCTGAAAGTAAGGGAATCATTTGGTTCTGTTTGGTTCGATTCCGAAGAGATTAGTAATCTAACTAAATCATTTTTCTCTTTTTCAGAATGGAACCATTTTCTTCCATTTCTAATATTGGAACCAAATTGAATAATTCTGGTTTGGTTTGGTTCCAAAACCAAACTTTTTAAATAACTAATTCAAAAGTAAGAGTCAAGAGGGTTGATCTTTTCCTTAATGTAAGACGTGAGAATCAAATGAATTAAGTTCAATGAAGAAAAATGAAACTGGTTAATTACTTAATTGTGTGAGGATTAAATATTAAACAATTTACACCACCTAAAAAAAGTTAGAACTTGTTTTTGATTCTGGGTCTAGATCCAAAATCGTAACTAGAAATGAGATTTCATAAAATAATACATTTTGAAATTGCCATCTCGACTCTAAATGGAAATTTTTTTATCATTTTACTCTCATGAGATACATGCAACCCCCAAACTTGAACTTTATGCTCTCACCCGATGTGTTATTTCTAAAAGTTGCCGTTAGTACACTTATTACTAATTTACCTACCTCTCATGTCCGTTTGGATTAAATTAATAAAAGTAATTACTTAGACACATTATGATTCTCCTGATGCTATCAAAAAATCTATCTATTTATTTTCGAGCTTGATGACTGAGAATGAGTACAAACGAGATCTTCCGGTACCTGAAACAAAGACGTCGAGATGTGTTCTCGTTGTCCCTCCAATGCTTAAGCCAGAGAGAAAATTTATGAAAAAATATATGCTGAAAATTATGTAAAAAGCGTACATAAACAATGAAATTTAAGTGCTGTATTTATAGAGGTAGGTAGTACATCCCTACTAAAATTAAGTTATTCAAATCCCTAGAAGTTCTATCATCAATGCGTTTGGTTAAAGATTAAACACCGGTGGTAAAGTTCTTTTTAAATGAGATAGCATATTTATAGCAAGACTCAAACTCCTTAGAATTGGATAAACCTTATCATACATGAGAGTCCTAATAGATTAGGGATTGTTAGGTATGAGGTTAAGACATAACCTTGGGGAGATTGCAAGCTAATGGGGAATGTTGTTTCCCGATGAGATATCCCGACGAGATCTACTTGGTAAGGGGTATTCCCCATGTGCCCGGCGATCGAGGTACCATAGTAGCAGTGGGAGACGGGCCCCAAATATCAGAGTGAATCAAATCAAATGGTACAGAAGAAAATGAATCACTTTTGTGAAAGGGCAATGCCAATTGTTTTGCGAGTTGACAAGGAAGACAATCAAATTGCTCTTTATTAACAAGCCATAAATGACCACTAGATGCTAAAGATTGAAGATGACCAACAGAA
>CAIGRT010085769.1:0-15609 GCA_903798405.1 Fraxinus platypoda
ACGGTCGACGATCCACGGTCGCCCGTGCTGACCCAAAATCATGGGTCCGTCACTGTGTGTTATAGTATATTGCATCCAGGGTAATGATATTGTGGAAAAAGTGCGAACAAAATTCTCACTTGATCACAATGTGACGACTGAATCATAAGAGCATCAAACGCATTCAAATATATTAAGCATACAAAATCATGATTCAAGAAATTAACGTGCAAAATCTTGAAATAATAAAAGAAAAAAGAGTGAAATATTTCCATTACCTGGAAAGAACAATCCGTGTACAAATGTTTCTGGCATCAATGATGCTATAAGTACAGTTTTTTTTAACAAAAAATTTGACAAACAACACTTGCCGTGACACCATTGGAAGATGGACAAAAAAAGGCCAATCAAGTTCGGCGTCAACGTCGGTATCAATTCTGTTAAAATTTTCCAGTACTTGGAGCTTTATTGTTGTGTCGTATACCTTTAACTATCGTGATATAATTCTTTTTCTTATGGTATCCCTTATGTTTGGGCTTATCCTATGTGATCATTCATAGTGAGGACTTCTTAAACCCTTGTTTGAGCCTCATTTTTTATATCAAAATGCATTTTTGAATAGTGATTTGACCTCATTAAACCTCACATTATTCAATAAAATAATATTACATGCAAATTCAAAACTTGTTTTAAAAATTTTTAACTATACATTCTCCATCATAACACTATTGCAAAATGTATTTTTTTGCAAAAAAATGGGGCTCAAACAAGCTTTAAATATAAAGATGACATTTCTTTTAGAAAGTCAAAGTTGTAGGAGACTCTTTATTGTAATTATTTAAAATAGAGGAAGGATTTGGATCCATTTTGACTTTATAATTATTATCCTAACAATTTAAAAGAGTCACTTTGAACGACACTGTTCATTGGACAGGTGTCAACAAATTACATCGTCAACCAAAACGATGTCGTTTGGTTGTTGTGTGTTTTTTCGTTTCATTTCCCACTTGTAAAACGAAGAAGCCCTGTGTTTTACTCTCTGCAAAAGCAAAACTTCCCACTCGTGCCCTATGTTTTACTCTCTGCAAAACCAAAACTCTCAAATCGTGTCGCCGTGTTGAATTGCTCGTGTGGCTTTTTCATTTCTTCAAAAGGAAAATTCTAAAACCCTACCGCTGTCTTCAATTGCGCAGGAGAATCACAAGTGAAGGAGGATTTTGGGAAGAAGGGAGATTTGTTCCAGAGAGCAAAAATAAAGGTTCGTAAATTTATCTAATTGTGCAATTTTCTTATCTGAAATATTTCATAGCTCGAACAATTTTTTCGCAGAGAATTGTATTTTAGAGGGAACGTGATTTCCCAAAAATTTGGTTTCTAGGCTAACAAGACCCGGAATCCAAAAACCATGATAGATTCGATGAGAACCCCTGTAAGTACAAGTGAGAATGGGGTTCAATCTTTTGAACAGGAAGCTTTCGTTGAAGGCCCTCTGATTATGGAGCTGTTGGGCTCGAAGGTACTCTCAATAGTTTGGTAAGTAAATTGTCTATTTGAGCTGAATGTTTTAATATGTAGTTATTCTCCTGAATCATCGAGTACAATGAGTCAAGAAGAATCTGCCACTCAACTTTGGTAGGATTAAAAGCAATTATGGCATCTTTTCTTGCAACAAAGATGTATCCACTTGCCATTTATAATTCAGTTGGGGATAGTAGAAAGCCTGGTGAGTTCGATTCAAGTAATGCTTTATTATATTTTATGATATATACAGAAATTATATAAGGATTGACATCTTCGATTTGAGTTTTTGCAGCAGTTTTTAAACTTCTAGCTTGGTTGATAATCTAGATTTACAGGTTTTATAGGGGCCTTTGATTCATCTTGTTGTGGGTTCTGCGAGTGCGAGTGTGAGTGTGAGTGTGAGTAAGAGCGTGATTAGTCAATTGAGGAAAGATTTGAAGGACACATCCGACTATAGGTAGATACCAAGATTTCACGACCAGCTAGAAGGTTTTAGTACCTTTGTTAGAGGGGTTCTGTTGCTATGCATTTGTTCCTTGTTGTCCTTATTCCTTATCCTTAGCTGCTCTCTTGTTCTCGCAACAAAACAGATAGACTTCAATTCAGCTGTCAAGCTATGTTCTCGTTTGAAGAAGCATCATCTCGTCGCCAGTTTATTTTAGGATGTGGCTTCATGTGCAACTTTCAACTCGAACTGCTAGTCAGTGAAGTTGCCTACTTGGGCTGGGGAAGAGTCAAATGTGTTGGATGATAAAGACGACGGAGTGCTCGAGACTATGAAGTCCTCGTTCGATCCTAATGAGAAGACGAAATTTGGAAAAGTTTTGCCAAAGGCTTACTTAAAATCAGCGAGAGAGGTGGTGAAGACACTTTGCGAATCACTAAAGGAAGATAGGTCTCCGTGCTACACAGAGACCTATATCCGGAGACCTACATGGTGTCTCCGTGCGGCACAGAGACACCACTGGACTTTTTTTTAAGAGCCAATAGAATTTCTTATAGGTTATGTGCTAAGTTCAAATTTTAGAAACCTATAGGAATAGATCATGTTAAGGTAAAAAATAGCCAGGGATCTTTGTGTCAACTATGTGAACTCGCCTTTCGATGGTTTTGGATACAAGTTTTTTTTCTCAAATAAAAGTGCGCTCATAGTGTAATCCCGCCTCTTCCAACTCCAAATCTTCATACTTGCGCCAATCAAGAAGGTTTGGAACTTTAGATGCTATGTTCGAATTTTAGAAACCTATAGGAATAGATGGTGTTAAGCTAAAGAATAGCCGGGGGTTTTTGTGTCAACTATGTGAACTCGCCTCGATTTGGATGCAAGTCTTCCTTTTTTTTTTTCTCAAATAACATTTCCTTTCGGGGGCGTTGCCCCGGAGCCCCCACGAGGGGCGCTGCCCCCTCGACCCCCGCGATCTGACCGGGCAAGTCGATCCCTGTCGGGAGTGTTGCCCCCGAACCCCCAGGAGGCACTACCCCCACGACCTGACACGTCGATACCATTTCGAAGCGACAAACCATTTGAATAAAATATATTATGGTTCACTCTTTCCGAAATTTATCTCTGATTTCTTCATTCACCGTGCAAAGACTTTTTCTTGAAACATTCAAAAAGGGTTGTCGGTATGAAAAATTTGCACACCTGCTCAAGAAACTCTTCCATTTATTTTCCAGTGATGTGCTTGTGAAGTTTGAAAGTATTACTGGAAAATGTTAGTGCTTGAGATTATATGTTACAATGACAAGATTGCAGGACTAGGACATGATAGATATAAGTTCAGGTGCTGGACATCCTTCATGTTAGCTTTCTAGAAATTATAGCTATTACTTACCTATGTACAATACTCATCTATCCATGGGATTTACAATGCTTTAAACATGCAGGCATCTGAATATGCCGTAGAAACACAGAGATCTATCTTCTAGTAATAAAGAGAGTGCTTCATTGATTGATGTTTGTTTCTTTAAACTTTTACAACCATGCTATTAAGTAGCCAACTACGCTACCACACGTGCGTCTAACTAGTATATTAATAAATTACATATTTTAATTGACTATTAATATATAAAAATATGTTAAATAGCAAATAATGAGAAATTAATAAATATTTATTGAAAAAATCAAATGGATAGATAAAAATAGATAGAATTGTTGGTGTATAAAAAAGACTTTTATGTTTTAAAAAGTATCTTGGTCATATTAAAAAGCATCTTTAAATTTAAAAAATAATTTTTTTACACACTCCAATAATTTTGCACTCATGTTCCATTTTTTTTGTCGCATTCTTGTCTTTGATGATATTTTTTTGCCCAAATATTCTTTTAACATCATAAATAATTATCAAATTTAAGATCCATAAATTAATAAAAAGTTAAGAATGAAAATACTACGAAAAAGTTGAGAACATAAGTATGAAAAGAAGAAAAGATTAAAAACATTTATTACAATTAAGATGTGTTATAAGCTTAGCACTATGGGTGGACAAAACTCGATCGAACCTGTCAAAATCGCCCAACCCGACCGGTTTGGATCGATTTTTTTGTTGTTTTTATACGAGTTGGGTGGGTGAGTTGGTTGTGTAGGCGGGTTGGGTTGGATTGGGTTATGGGTTAATTCATGAAAATTGAATAAACCCGCCCAACCCAACTCGCCTACTTTAAAAAAAAAAATGCCTAATAAGTAAGATGAACCTAAAAAGTATGAGTATATAGTGTTACTGTAATTACCTTGGTGCATTTTAGAGGAGGAACTTATTGTCATTCCCACAAGAAATGTAGTATAAGTTTTCCATGTTATGTTAAATGCACTTTGTTCTTTGTAGATTCGGCTAATGAGGATTGAATAAGATACTAGATAATTTTATTTATTTATTTACTTACTATTTAATCTTGTTTATTCGANGTAGACTCGACTAATGAGGATTGAATATAATAATAAATAATTTTATTTATTTATTTGCTTACTATTTAATTTTGTCTATTTGTATTTAGTATAATAGAAAATTGGATGACTTTTATTTTTGTTGACAAGTCGTCCCAAACCGACCAACCCAATCCAACCCCGATCGATACTTGATTGAGTTTGGTTGGGTTGGGTTGGGTTTCAACCTTTACACGGGGTTGGGTTATGTTAAATTTTGATCAAATCGATCATATTGGGTTGGGTTTGGGTCGAGGCAAAAATCGACCCAATCTAACCCAGGCCCACCCCTACTTAGCACAAATATTGTGCTAATATAGCTACCTTTTTCAAGATCGGATATCAAAAGCCCCTATATGTTTTTGTAAAAAAATTAAATTTTTAGTAAATTTTAATAAATATTGATGATATGTATAGGTAAAAAATATAAAAGTTATGAATTCTATAAAATATATAATTAAACATTAAGAATATTATTATTTAGCACCAATGATGTCAGAGTACCAAATAAATCCTAATAAATTCTGTTGGTGAGGATTAAAATAAGATTTTTAATAGATTTTGACAAAAATTGTTATAATGTATGATTGAAAAGTTGTAGGTCCTATAAAGTTAATTTTGATTTTGATTTAAATTTTAATTTTCATCAAGCATAGACTAAATGAGCTATAAATCTTTATATTTAATTAAATCTATAATTCAATAGTACAAGTGATGCCATCTAAATCGGTGTTACAATTTTAAGAATTCAATCATAATTGCATAACCTATAAAAATATCTCTCGATCAATTGTAACATTTATGTCATTTATTACACGAGCTAAAATCATATATTATCTCTCGATTTTTGTACCATCCCTAAATCAATCAATTGATGATCAAGTAATTGACGATCAAGTAATTGACGCATTAGACACACAATAAATAATTAACACATAATTAAGTTACATGAGATTTTTGGAATTATATAAATATTAAACATAACCTATGTCGTTCATCTTAACTACCAATTATTTAACCAATGATCATTGAGAAAATAAATAATGAAAAGATGAAAAATTACTGAGTTCAATACAAAGAATAATGAAAAGAATCCTAACAATTGTTGTTACCTGACACCCGATTTTCAACGATGGTGCTGAATAGTATTCTCTAAAATTAATTATAAACTTTAATTTAAATTTTTATCAATTTTTTTTAAACTTTATCAAACAAATTTAATACAAAATTAAGTTCATGTTTGGTGGAGATTAAAATCAGATTTTTAATAGATTTTAATAAAAGTTGATGATATGTGAGGTTGAAAAGTTGTGGATCCCATAAAATATGTTGTTAAAAAAATCGTTAACTTTGGGAATGTTTGATACACATTATTGAGAAGAAAATACATTTTATGATGTGATGTGATGAAAAATATGTGATTAAAAAATAAGAAATTTTTTTGAATTTGCGTGTAATATTATTTTATTCAAGAATGTGTTAAAGAATGAATTTTGGGAAGAATATGGGTCAAATATGAGCTTGATTTTTATCAAACATGGGCTAATTATTGACTAATTTTATTTTTTTTTTAATCAATTTTTTTAACTATATTAGACAAATACAGTGCAAAGTCGATTAAGATTCCGAACTATCGCTCTCTTTCTTTCTCAACCCTAAATTCTGATTTCTGAAAAAATGGCTAAAAATCGTGAACCTGAGAAACCTGTCGAATCGGAATCAGAATCGGGTGAGGATGATGATGCAGTTTCATCTGAAGAAGTCGGGTCTTCTGATTCGGATTCCGAACCTGAACAAACACTGGCGACAGCGCCGGCCCCTAGGAAACCCCTGCTGCAGCCTTCGTCTAAGCCCTCGTATTCTTCCTCTTCATCCGAGGAGGAAGATGAAGAGTCCGGATCCGAACCGGAGTCCCACACCGAACCAGTCTACCCAAATGTGAAGCCCTTAGTCTCCAAGCCAATGGAAGATCCACGAAATCCCACTACTAGCGCTGCAGCTAGGAGGCCTAGATCCAAGTCGAACGCTTCCCGGAACAGCACGCCGACGAAGGCTACTGGTGTTGCTAAACGCCCCGCAGAGGAGAAAGAAGCCGAGGCTATGGACAACAAGAGGTCAAAGAAGCAACCTTCGCCCGAGGCTGAGAGTTCAGGTAAAACTCCGAGCGTTCCTAATGATGATTCCAAAAAACAGTTGTTCCAGAGGCTGTGGAGCGAGGATGATGAAATTGTGGTTCTCAGAGGCATGATTGATTATGCCGCTAAGAAAAAATCCGACCCAGTTGCTGATTTGAATGGTTTTCATGATTTTATTAAGAAGAACCTGCATGTGGATGTGACTAGGACTCAGTTGCAAAACAAGATTAGGAGGCTGAAACAGAAGTACGAGAACAATAAGAGTAAAGAGAAGAAGGGTAAAGAGAGGACCTTCTCGAAGGCCCACGAGCAAAAAGCTTATGATTTGTCAAAAAAGATATGGGGCAGCGAGAACGACAATGAGATTGAGGGAGAGAAAGCAGTGGGGAGTCCAAAAGAGAATGGGACTGCTGTGAGGAAGACTGCGAGTAAGGGTGTTAATAAGGTTGAAAATAGCAATTCCAAGGAAGTGAAGAGTTTGGAGGTTGCGAATGCTGATGTGGAGATGATGGCAGGGAGTTTCAGTGCAGGGTGTCTCCGTGGTATGAACATGAGGGAGAGGATTTTGAGTGCCGGCGCAGAATTTTTCGAAGGAGAAAATAAGGTTGATGGGCATAAAGAGTGGATGAAGCTGCGAGTGGAGGAGGTTGAGCTTGAAGAGAAGAAGTATAACTTGATGCGGGCTCAGGCCAAGCTGGTTTTGAATGTTTTGAGGTCCTCAGATCGCTGAGTATGTGGACAGGTGCAGGGGTAAGTTCTTGTTAATGGTTTGCTGGCTGGACAACTTGCCTGATCTTTGTTTCTGATTTAAGTGCAGTTAATTAGAATTCCTAGCTTATCTTCCTAGGTTACTGTGCATCTTATTTATGTTTTGTTGAAACTCTCTAGCTTGCTCTGTATTATTAACATCTTTGATGTTGATCTTTGTGGATGGCCTATTTATGCTTTATATTATTTTGAAGTATTTTTGGCATTTTTGTTAATCTGATATGTTCTGCATTCTTGATCTGCATATGTAGTCTCAATTGATTCTTGTGGAACTTTTTGGTACTTATGGACATCGACCAGAGGCTATAATACTAATTATTAGAAGTATGCGAACCATTCCTGTTATGATTTTACTTCATTTGTGATTTTCTTTGCCCGTGTCAAATCCTCTTGTTTTTGGCTTGACCTTATTGGAGATAGATTGCTAATTGCTAAGAATGAGTTTTTAGGAGACTTGTTAATAATTGACGACGAGAAAGTGGAAGACAATTTTTTGATAGGCCTCCTCTAGAGCCAACAACTGAAGCTATAAGTGAATGTTGAACTTGTCAAATGTAAGTATATTCAGGAAGGGTCTCATGATATACATGGTGTGCTGAAGGTGTGCTTTCTCAGTTAATGATATGAACAACTTCTTAATGTACTTCCATTTTCATCTAAGTGGCAAGGAGTTTGTATGTCTTGGCTATTATCTTTAATTGTTGAAATGGGGGACTCATAGTATTGAGGTAATGTCGAATGATTCCGTCATCGAATATATTGATGTTTTTATTAATGATATGATCAACTTCTTAATGTACTTCCAATTTCATCTAAATGGCAAGGAGTGGGTATTTTGGCTATTTTATCTTTGATTGTGTTAGGATTACATGTACAAATTGATTGTTGAAATTGTGGAATTCGGTGTATGAGGCAAGTCTATTAATGATTCAATGAATAAATATTGTGATGTTCTATTATGCTTGGAGCTCAACATCGTCCTTTTGCCTTCCCATTTTCAAGGTTTTTTTTGGCGTTGTTTATAGGTATATTTGTTCTATGACCTGCTTAAACATAGGGTTGGACATGAGAACCGAACCGAACTGAACCTGAATTTTCGGGTATTTAGTAAGTATAACAATCGGGTCCAAATTTAATTGTGGAACAGTTCAGGTTAGGTTCCATTCGGTTCGATTCTCGAGTTCGGTACAATAATTATTATTTTTATATTTACAATAACGCTACATTAATTCAACAAGGGAATGTTCAATCTCAGCTCTTACAAAATAGCGTAGTCCAATTCCATGATATCTTTTACGCCTCTCTTTGTTGAGTTCTTTATAGATTTGACTGTTAAAATCACACAGGAAAAGGAAGATAGCGAGCTCACAATAATAGAACGACAGAAACGGCACTACGATAGAATAAAAGATTTGGGTAAAATTTAGGTCAATTTAATTAAGTTGGGCTTGACTGGAAATTATAAATAGTAAATCATATTTTGGATTTGTGTAAATTAACTGGTTAGTAAATTTATTTAGAAAAAAATAAAATAATTTGACTTATTTAATATAAAAAAAGGGAGATTCAATTCTTATTCAGTTCTTTGGTTCTTAATATAAAACCAATAATCGAACCAAACTCGTCGATTCTCGATTCAGACATCCGTTCGGGTATTTAACTTAGGAACCATTGGGTTCGGTTTTGTTCGGGTCCATTCGATTCGGGAGCTTTGTCGAGCCTTACTTAAACATGTCGCTTATGGTGCTAGAATTTTTTTTGGTGTTTCTATGTTGTGTTTCATTGCTTAATGGCTATTTTTATGTGTTCTTGGTTGAATATGCTGGTTGTTTCTTCACCCCATTTTTCCATCCACCACTCGCCCTTTCTATGAGAAGGAGGGCGGATAAGTTTATTTTTGTTTTCTGATTGATGAGTTGCAGCGCATTTGATTTTGGGTAGTAATACAGCATATTTATAGTTTGATTAAACCTCACTTCATCTGAAGTGGCCTTCCGAGGAGTTGCAACGAGAAAGGGATGAAATCTTTATATTAAATTCTTCAAAACATTTCTGGCCACAGAGGCAGAAGATCACATAAACGAATTTGAAATCAGGAACCTTTTTGTCGATGAGTATAGTGTAGTGGAAATAGTCAGGCCTCAGTTCCATGTTGATTTGGTTTGTTTTCGTGGCTTCCATGCTGACTCAGTTTCTCCTCTCTAATGAAAGCAGTAGCAGAAACATAATAGGCAACCGAAAAGAGTCCATGAATAAAACACAAAATTCCCCCAACATACAGTAGATGATGATGTGCTATTCCACAATCTTTTCTTGATTTCAAGGTTCCAGAAATTAGCAATGTGAATGCAAAACCCAACATAATCCTGGTCCATAACAAGTGATGTCAATGTATGTGCAGATAAAATGAAATTCTTTTGGAGGCATTATTATTAGAGAATAATCGTATTGCTTGACATAATGCAGAATAAAGTACCATGACAATACGAGGGATGCAGAGGCAAGTTGCTTGTTAGGAGAAGCTTGATCCAGTTCTTCTTTAGATCTAATGAAAATGCACCCTCCAAGCGAATTCGCTATAACGTGTGTCATTAACAAGAGTAGCACTGCAGCTATACCATGCTTGAAAGCTTGGTTGCCGGGATCTCTACATTCAAAATTCCACGCTCTCAGATGGTTGACCTGTTAATGAAAACTATTAATGCGAAACAAAAGAAAAAGTTAGGGCCTGTTCTCTTTATCATTTTCATGGCGTTTTCTGTTTTCGATTTTCCAAAATAGTAAAAACGCGTTCTCTTTCCTATTTTCGAAAACGCGTTTTTCAAAACAAGTTAAAAATTTACAAAGAAAATCCAAAACGACAATTTGTCGTTTTGAGCGTTTTTAGTTATAATCAAGCCAAAATTTTCAAAACGCGTTTTGAGTTTTTCAATATAATATTTCAAAATATCAAAAAGAACATATTTTCAACAATCTCAAAATGAACACTTAAAATACAAAATTCAAAATGAAATCAAAACTTAAAACACAATACTGAAACACAAAGAGAACATCCCCTAAGTGTTTGTGCACACCTTTCTTGAAAGAAAAATACCTTGTTCTGATCAATTTCTGCTTGAATTCCAAGAATTCCTGCTGTAATGTCCATAATCGTGATCAAAAGACAGACAGGAAAGCCGATATTCCCTGCCATTTTCTGCAGCTGTGGAGTCTGAAACGAGATGGGTTTTACAAACAGGAGAAACAAGAAACGTCTTATATAAAAATGGATCAAGTCCTGCACGGGAATCGGCATAAAGTGGATTTGCTTTCGCTCTGTAGAGCCAGATTCCTTTCATGGAGGAACAAGAAAAGCATTGTGTCACCATTGTCAAAGTGCATATATGGAAGCGGCTTCACAGCTTATAATATTCCTCGCCTAATGAATACAGTTCTGTAAGTGTGATTCACAACAAACTTGAGCTGGACTGTTCATGGCATCCTGAGGGTTCGACTGGTGTGGGTTGCCCTTTCAAGTAGGCTGTTCTGGGCATCACAATTCTGCATGGCCTGACCCGCATTAAGTTTGTATGGACTTCCAAGCCTTGTTTGACACACATTCTCTTAAATACATTCTTTGAAAACTTATTTTCAACCACACATTTTTCAATGAAATAATATTTTTTATTACATTAATAACGTTTCCTTACTTTTTAACCACATATTTCCCATCATATCACTATTTAAAATATATTATTTTCTCAATAATATCCATCAAACACCCCTAAAAAAGTTAATTCCTCAACCGTGATAAGACCTAATTTAAGTATCAATTATGAAGCCAAACTTGAGTATAAAAAATGGGTTTCGTGCCATGATTAGTGTTTTTAATTGGAGTTCAATTGTATTCGATGAAGCTAATAATCAACTTATCGCATTTTCCCTCGTGCAAAAGCATGAAATAACTGAATACATTTTGCTCATGTTTGGTCTTAATAAAAATAAGATATTTAGCCCCTGTTTGGAAGGGATTAAAACTCAAATTTTAAGCTAAGTCAAGTCAACGATTAATGTTAACCACATATATCTGGGATCCACAACTTCTGATGAAATATGTTGTTAAAAAGTTGTGAATCCAATAAAATGTGTGGTTGAAAATGAATTTTGAAAAAAAAAGAAAGAAATTCTAAGAAATGGGGGCCAAACAGGGAAATCTAATGGATCATACAAGGAATTTTTTATTTTTGTTTTGTCCTCTCGTTACTGATTAGCTACTATATAATTATTTGTAGTTGTCTACTTCGCAGGATGTTTTCACATAAATTTAGTTAGTTGTGGCTAGCAATTTTGAATGATATAACATATATAATGAAATAATTATTGTTCATCTGGATATTCCGTCGTCATGTGAAGGGTTAGTCTGCATGTTTACATGTCATGGAACAAATATCTATGTCTCGATCATCGAGGTCTGAACGATGTCTTGGCAATCAAGGCTCAACTAAGCGAAGAATACACATAATTCAAGTACTTGGCTAGAAATGTGATTGGAGATCTTGGCCATGAAAAGGATTGAAGGCCCTTGATTTGCCTCTGATATGGACAAAAATCTTAATGCCAATTTTGAGAAAATAAATTTTGGATTGAAGGCCCTTGAATTGCCTCGGATATGGACAAAAATCGTAATGCAAATTCTGAGAAAATAAATTTTGGACTTTCGTGCACTTTACAAAAAATTTGGTGCTAGTGTCATAGAAGTACAAATGTCCATAAGTTTTAGAAATGAGACTTATTATAACTTTCAACATGACGACGAAGAATGTCAACTCACAAAAATGACCAAAATATCTCTATAAATAGACTATTGCACAAGAAAAAAGGGATCCAACTTTTCCACTCTAAGCATCAAAAGATTGAATAATTATTTTTCTCTATAAAAATATCTCGAATTGAAAGAATTGGACCTTTCACAAATTGCAAAACTATCTCCGATTGAGAAGCAAATTCCGACAGAAAGAATGTCGAAACATCTTTCTTTCTCTTACGAAGATTGGTTTCTAAACGCACCCAAAATCTCCAAAATAAGAGAGAACTCTGCCGAAATTCAGGCGGAAAACGTGATTGTGTCGAGGCCTCAATAGCATATTCGGAGGCTGCGGGGCCATAATGGGAGAACCATGATTGTGCCGAGGCTTCAATCGAACACAGAGAGTTGTATTTGAGTTATTGAGACGAGAGGATTTGAGATCGATGATAGTACTGTGCATCATCGCTTGCTGGCCACCTCAATAGCGATGCCGGCCATGGTCCAATAAGTTCATTGGAGATCCTATAGCTTTTAAGCTGCTAGGGGAACTATTTGAAGTTCGTCGAGTGTCTTCTTCCGGTCAATATTTTTCTCCTCACATCTGGGTACCATATATTTTCTTAGAAAATTGCTTCTATTGCAAAATCTTCTAGGGTTCCGGTCCATGTCCTTAGTCGATTAATTTTGGGTCTTCTATCACCTTTTTCACGTGTTTCACTTGTGGTTAATCGTGATTAGAGATTCAGAATAGTGGTACGAAAGTCTAAGTATATATATTAAAATATTAAATTACATTACTCGAGTCACTAATAAGTTTGGTGTCCAATTTATCATAAAGTCTTAACTAAACTAAATCCACGAAAGATTGCATTTGTCATATCTAGTCCAATTCGATTGACACCGATATTAGAGCATCTCCAATGTTAATCGATTGTTTAAAGCAACTTGTCACGTAAGCAACATGATGCTGATTCGACAAAATTTATATTTTCTATGTTGGTTTATATTTCCTATTCTAATTTAGATGTGATTTTACTTTTACTTAAAAAATTTAAAAGACACTCAAAATAATAATATTGAGTTGCACTGATGATTGATTTTAGACTTAGTCTATGTTCGTTAAACATCAATATTATATATTTTTGAAAGTCTTGCAATATACAAATCATCAACACTTAATTGGCCAATCGGCATCTGGATTGTTAGGTATACAAGCAGCAGTGTGTTGTTTAGTTCGTAACGACCCCACCAAATTTTCCTATGTTAATTTCTACAAACAATATCGAAAAAGGTCCCATATATATATTGGCATACCAAGTTAGTTAGGAATTGTTTTCACGTTTTACAACTTTTGGTCGTTAAGTTCCTACCCAGGCCTCAAGCCTAATAGTTAAGTGTATACAGTTAGGGATGACGAAAAAACCCGACAAATTCGATATCCGTGAAGCCCTACCCCGAACGGGGAGGGAATAACCCGCTTAATCGGGTATTCGGGGCGGAGAATTTTGCCTCTGGACGGGTTCGGGGTGGGGACGGGTACCCCACCCCGTTATATATTATATTTTTAAAGAATTTAATACTTAAAAAGAAAACTTTCATTAGTTCTAATAGAAAATAGCAACTAAAATTATTTGTCTAAATATAATGAATATGAGCAATAAAAATAAATAATCAAAAACAAAAAAAAATAAATTTAAACGGGTAGTAAATTGGGCAAGGACCCCGCCCCGTTGCCATCCCTATATACAGTCCATTTTCAGACTTGTGCCCATATTATCCTTCACAGATTTCTTTTGTATCCTCTAGAATTTGAACTTCAGATGTTTAAATTGAATCCTAGAACCAATGAAACAACTTGTCCAATTTGTATCAAAATTCAATATTAGTCTCTTCTAAGATAGATATATTGAGTTTGAATCTTGGGGGATGTGAATGAAATTTGTGAGGAATAAGATGAGTTCAAGATCTTCCAAAGCATACAATACTTATGAGTTAACGTTCAGGTGCGTGATCTAAATCGTTACAGAATGATTTGAATGGTTTAAAAATAATACATACAGACAACTATATAATTGGGTACCTAGTTAGGTAGGTAAGAATTAATTGTCTTACATTGTACACACGTCAAGTTCTTATTACTGGTTAGATGAATTATTACGAAAACTGTGCATGCGTCAGGCATAAATATGCATCTTTCAAAATCTCAAATGCATTAAACTTCTAAGTTTCTAGGTGATTTGTTTTTCATACAAGCCAAAACTTTCATTTTCTTTTTTCTTGAGAGTAAGTAGAATTCATGGCATCTCGAGAAGCGGCCATGTTGAAAACTGCTTGTGTTGTTGGAGGCAATGGTTTCATGGCATCGTTGCTCGTTAAGCTGTTGCTTGAAAAGGGATATTCAGTCAATACGACTGTCCGAGACCCTGGTAAGTCTCCTTTTTCGATTTTTTCATTTTTTAGTCTACTTTATTAGGTTAAGCCACTCTAGATGGCAAGCTATATTAATAGCAAAATATATAAAGTACAAATTGAGAGGGGGCTTTGCTTGACCTCTAACGAATTAAAAACAAGGGATCACATGTGAAAATCGAAAAGAAGATACAATACGTCATGGGCATGTTATTTATAGGGTAATTAACACATAATGTCCACACCTTTCATTGTTATTGTGGAAAATGTCTATACCTTTCATTTTTTGACATTTTCACCTTTATTTCCACATTTCATTGCGCAAAAGATCCATTTTTACCTATTTTCTCAATTAAAAATTATGAAATGACGAATATACCACTCTCTTTAAATAAAACAAAAATAAAAAAAAAATTAATTGCAACCACAGTCCCAAATTCTTTCAAAAAACGTAAATAAATCACAAATAAATTATTAAAAAGGTAATTAGTACATAATGTCCCTATCTTTCACCGTTATTGTGAAAAAAGTCCATACCTTTAAGGGTAATTAGCAAATATAATCCTTACCTTTCACTTTTATTGCAAAAAAAGCTCTTACCTTTTTTTTTTTTTTTTGGTATTTTCACCCTTAATTACACATTTGATTGCGCAAATCATCATTTCTATCCAATTTTATCCAATTTCTCAATAAAAAGCTGTGAAATGACGAATATACCCTCCTATTTAAATAACAAGTTAAAGAATTAATTGCAATCATAGTCTCATTTTTTTAAAAAGTGCAAACAAGTCCCCCAATAAATAATTAATTTTTTTTTAAAAAAAGTGCAAACGAGTCCTAATTAAATTTATTTAAAAGTTTTAAAAAAATAAAAAAATGCAAACGAGTCCCAAATAAATTATTAAATAATTAGAAATTAAAATTTTTTTTATTTATTTAAATAGGATGGTATATTCATCATTTCATAACTTTTTATTGAGAAGTTGGATAAAATTAGATAGAAATGATGGTTTGCGCAATCAAATATATAATTAAGGGTGAAAATGTCAAAAAAAAAAAAAAAAAAAGGTAGGGACATTTTTCGCAAT
>CAIGRT010085819.1:0-13351 GCA_903798405.1 Fraxinus platypoda
TTTTCAAAGTAAATGAATTGATAAATAAAATATAAGATCAATATAATTTTATTCAAAAATATCTACTTAAATGCTCTCCAAAAGTGTTATATTGAATGCAAAGTAGAATAGTATTTATAACAGTCAAAATGCCAAAATTTCTGACCAACCGGACGTCTGCATACGGAACCCGACAACCAAACTAGCCACTATGCGTCAGAATTTAGAAAGTTAAAAATTCAACTGTTGGACAAACCGGACGTCTGCTTGGATAGTGTTTTCCCGAATTTTTTTTTCTTGATTGTTTTGAAAAATGTAGGGTTTTGAAGGACGTTTTCACTTAATATTTCAAGGTAAGTGACACTTGTAAAAAGTTTAAATATCAAGTTCAAATTATTACCTTTTTAAAAATATTTTTTATGCAAACGTTTTTATGAAGTAATTTTTTTTTTTTTTTTGTGCATAAAAATTCCTCTTTTTAGTTTTTAATGATTCATTGCTAGGAATTAAAGCATTTTACCTTTACATATGAATCTAAAATATCTAAGTCTAATATCTTTGATTGATTTGACGTGAATGCTCGATTTATTCTTGTCTTTGATTGATTTGACGTGAATGCTCGGTTTGTTCTTGTCTTTGATCCATTTGACGTGAATGCTCGGCTTTCATCTCGATTTTCATTGATGTCAATTGTGAGTCTTTTGGTAGCGATCGTTTTGTCTCCAATTGATCAACTTTGCAACAATAGCTATAAAGACTTGAATTTAATTATTAGAGATGAAAATAATTTATTTGTTATAATCAAAACATGAAGTCAACTATAGGTCAACATAGTATGCTTCGTTATCGTCATTTTTTGGGCCTCTGCCTCTAGGGTTCCACTTCTCTTTCCCCTTTTTTATCTTAAGGAGGGGCAGATTCAATTTCAAAAGATGAGACAACTCATCCCACTGGTGCTTATAAGTGTAGGTACTTGTGTTTAGCGGCTTATTCTTTTTCGCCTCACTCGATCGCCTCATGAAAAATATGCCAGGCTTGGTATAGTCTTTTTCTCGAGCTGATTTGTACATACAATGGATTATAATCCGTCTCATGAAATTTCAAAGAAAAAAATAAGGACAGATCATACGTGGTTATACCTTTGGTGGCCATCATCAGATGATTAACGTACAAGGCTCTCTTGATTATTACCTTTGCAAACGATCTTTGCTCAATGGGAAGCCAATAGATTTTTCGACCTATAGCTCACTATTCTGGCTCGAGCTCGAACCTATCCACTACAGCTGAATAAAAAATAAAATTAGCAAAACCCCACGATTGTAAATAACAAACAAAATCACTTTGTAGGAAGCCTTACTATACTTATGGTACTGGGTCGGAACCATTATCTTAGGAACCGCATTGCCATCCACCGTCTGTCGTGACCCCTTACCTAGAACCATGAAGATTTCCAATTTTGTATGGACGTGGGGGTGCCTAGATGAAAAGCAAATGCAATCCCCAAGGGTTCATACAATACCATCCTTTACAATATTCCCCCCAACTAGAGGCTCGGGGCTGCAATAAGGTCTGAAAAACATGAGGCGGTATATCCTCACCAAGAGTGACCTCCTTCCAACAAAGGAAAGCCCTTGCAAATTGGCTTCGAGCATTTGGTAAAAGTTGGGTTGGGACCAACTGCTTAAGTTTGTATCTAAAGAAAGGGAAAAGGTTCAACCTCATCCCCCACACAATATGGCTTCGCTTATCACCACACGGCCTGCCTAGGATAGCGGGCTCGTTCATCTATGCTCGACACTATCAGCTTAATATTATCAGGGATCCTAAACTAGGTCCTAAATCCCTCAAGTTCGTTCTCTTTAATATTAGTAGGCCACAAAGAGGCCCCAAACCTAATACTACGGTTAATAGGACTCTTGTATAATCTACACACTATGAGGGCCTCCCATTGCCTCCATGATCCTTTTAGTAGGGATTAAAGGCATCAAACCAGCCTTGACGCATATCATCTCCATGTCACTTTCACAGGAGAACCACTTTTTGTGTTTTATTTTAAGGATGAGGCCATGTAATGAATCTACAGGTCAAGTACCAAACGAATCAAAGAAACTAGAAGCCTGTTTGATTGTCGAAAAATGTTTCAAGACCGCCGAAGAAATGCGAAGGATGTTCTCTTGCTTGGAGGTTTTTGGAAAGTGGCAAAAGCATCACAAATAGTTAAAGCAACCTTTTATGGGCTATCAAGGCGAGCATTAGCCGTCGGACAAACAATACACAATCTGGAATATACACATGTACCCTTCATCTGAACCATTGAACTCGAAGGGTGCCCATTTAAAAAAATCAAATAAAATACTATGATCAAGTAGTGAAATTGAACTATCTATCGATGAACATCTTTTGTTTATGTCAATCAACAAATAATTTATTATGTAAATGTTCTATTTAATAATTTTCCCATAATTAAGTTCCATTGTTTCAGTTTTACCCATAAGAAATATATAACTAAATAAAAAGAATTCTTGAGATAAAAACCATTTTTACGTTAAAATTCATTTTAGAAGATTACCGTTAATCACAATTGGTTTTAATTTATCAGCAACAGTTGACATTTTGAGAAAGAGAACCTCGCGCTGGGCACGCGCGTGTAACTCGTGTAATCTCTGCCAACAATAACAGATTGTCATCATTACACATTTAATGCGCACACAATACGTGTATTGATAAAAGGAAAATTGGTTTGCTTCCTTATCTTGGAAACACGAGTCTTTTAAATGGATAATTAGCACATAACGTCTTTAACTTTCACTGTTATTGTGGAAAACGTCATTATCTTTCATTTTTGGCATTTCACCCTTATTTTCACTTTTCATTGTGCAAAATGTCATTTTCATCCATTTCTCAATTAAAAGCTGTAAATTGACGAATATACCCTTTCATTTAAATAAAACAAAAAGAAAAAGAAAAAACTAATTGCAACCATAGTCCTAATTTTTTTTAAAAAAATGCAAACGATTCCCAAATAAGTTAGTAAAAGGGTAATTAGCACATAATGTTCCTACTTTTCACTATTATAGTGAAAAACGTTCGTACATTTTATTTTTTGGCATTTTCACCCTTAATTACACATTTGATTGCACAAATCATCGTTTCTATCCATTTTCATCCAATTTTTCAATAAAAAGTTGTGAAATGACGAATATAACTTCCTATTTAAAGATTAAAAAATAAAAATAAAAAACTAACTACCCCAATTTTGTTAAAAAAGTGCAAATAAGTCTTAAATAAATTATTAAAATATTAGAAATTAATTTCTTTTTTAAAAAAGTGTAAATGAGTGTCAAATAAATTATTAAAAAATTATAAATTAAAAAAATAATCTTCTTTAATTTTTTTATTTTTTATTAAAGTAGGTGTATATTCGTCATTTCACAGCTTTTATTGAAAAATTGGATAAAAATGAATATAAATGATGGTTTGCACAATTAAAGGTGTAATTAGGGTGAAAACGCCAAAAAATGAAAGATATTAGACATTTTTTTCATAATAATAATAAAATGTAGGGACATTAAGTGTTAATTACCCTTTTAATAATTTATTCGGAACTCGTTTGTACTTTTTTTTTTAAAATGGAACTATGGCTGCAATTAATTCTTTCTTTTTCTTTTTTATTTTATTTAAATAGAATGGTATACTCATCATTTCACAACTTTTAATTGAGAAAAATGATGAAAATGACATTTTGCGCAATGAAATGTGGAAATAAGTGTGAAAATGCCAAAAAATGAAAGATAAAGACGTTTTTCACAATAAATAGTAAAATGTAAGAACGTTATGTACTAATGACCCCTTTCTAAATCATTGTAGCATACATCCCTTCAATGTTTTTTTATAACTAGGCTCTGCATTTGCCATAATCGCCTTATCACATGATTCAACTCCATCAACATGCTCGGTCACTTAGCAAGGGTCTTACCTTAGTGCATTTTAGCCTTCTCACATGCTTCAACTTCATTAAAATGGTCACTCTCTTAGCAAGGGCCTCGTCTTAGTGCATTTCAACCTTATTATAGGCTCACCTCCATCAACAGGCTCATCTTAGTACGGGCCTTACCTTCAACCAGGATCGCATACTGTCGTGACTTCTCACTCACACAACATAACATAGTCCAACTCCTTAGAATCTCAACTTAACAGTTTACACATTATATGAATATCCATACTTAGACTTTGGAGACAAAGAAGATATATGTGCTACATTATTTCTTCAAAAAAAAAAAAAAGAACAACACGACCCAAATGAAACAAAGGACATCACGCTCCAACAACTACACCTCAACTTAAAAGTCCACTCATTATATGATTAACCATACATTGACTTCGGAGTCTATTGTTACACCTCGTTTGACGAAACTCCAGAAGATCCTACAGGACAGGCAAACCTAGGCCTACACTCTACATCACTCTGCCGAAAAGGCATTTTGGCTGAACTCCCATGAAAAGGTCGAACCTATATGGGAAGCCGAACCCATTTGACTAAGTCAACCCCATATATAGAGCACAACCCTTATAGCAGGAGAGGCTATAAGGGGGTTCAAGCAGGATATCTTTTATGCAACCCTTAATAAGTGATTGATGAGGCAATTCACTGTGCGTCGCCCTATCCAGCCTATTAGGTCAAGTCTAAACCTTTTTGTTAAAGTTATGGGCAACAAAATGGTATTAACATTAAAGGCTTATAATTGATTGATACCATTGACATGAGGCCTCGGTCGTGTGGGTTAGGCCATGTCTATTTCCATCCCACGGCCCATATCCATCCTATTCTACTATAAAAACTCGCACAATGTGTCATTCTAAGGGTAATGCAAGTTTAAAGCTTTGAAACTACAACTTTACTATCTTTACTATTATTATCACAATTTTTTCCTAAAACTGACCCTCTTTTTATATTGGAGGCTAGTGTTTAAAGCATCTCACATACCCATATATGCTACTACAATTGATTTGATCGTCGGAGTGCGCACAACCAACTCTATCACCATTGGAGGAAGTCACGTGTTGCTAACGGTTTGTCCAAGTGTTTAGGGTTCAGGCTTACGTTGACGCGAGAGATTTTATGATCTATTGGCCATATAGGTGGTACAAGGTCCGAGGTCAACATTTATTATTCTCTTTAAATAAACAATTAGAAAAGTGAATTAATTACATTCATAGTTCAAAAATTCTCAAAAAGTGAAATGAGTCCTAAATAAAATAATTAGAAAATGAAAAGGTTATTAAAAGTTTAAAAATCTGTTTCACCACCGCCACCAAGAAATAAGTAAAAGAAAACTATATTTGCTAGCATGAATAACAAAGAGAAAACTTGGATCGTATCGAATCGTGCATAGAATAGGTTTAACTCATCTCGGAAGAGATAATTAGATAATAACGAATTATCAATTTTCATGAATAACACTAAACTACATCAAGTTGAGAGTTGTAAATAGATAATAATAGATGAATTTGTAAATTCAATACACTCGTTCCATAATTATGTACAAACCGACTTTTTACATAATTCATAGAATAATTTAGAATAATTAAATCAATCTCTTTTATGTTACTATAATCCAAACTTGATAGAAAACTATTACACTTTAGAATTTATTCTCCGTGGGATGATAACTCAACTCATCACGTATTACTTGTCAATGATTCAGTATGCTTATGGGATTGATCTGAACAACTGAATTTTGTAANCTATTACACTTTAGAATTTATTTTCCGTGGGATGATAACTCAACTCATTACGTATTACTTGTCAATGATTCAGTATGCTTATGGGATTGATCTGAACAACTGAATTTTGTAATTTATATAGCACTTTGATTGTCTTGGTACATGGGAGTTGTACTGGATTGATGCTCATCAAGTTTATCAAGTAATCTTTGAAACCATATAACCTTGGCTGCAATACTATCCATTGCTCGATATCTACATGTGTTGATGATTTAGCCACTGCTAATTATTTCTTATTATTTCAAGAAATCAGTGAATCGCCCAAAAAATAGATTAACTAGTTGTAGATTTTATATCAGATGGAAGAGTACCTTTTAAATACTGTAACAAAATTGGATATCCAATCATGTGCTTTGAGTATCAACTTTCTAAGAACCATTTGCTCTTTGTTTTATTTGGTACCTACAACAATTTTTTTTTTTTTTTAATCTTTGGTACCCAAATAACTTTGGGTCATTGGCAGTTAAGAGTTTTTGGACTTTTGAATTCACTTCTAGTTGCCTTCAAAGTGAAATTTCTCTTTTATAAAACAATTGAAGGCTACATGTCCACTTTTGTTGCCAAAACTACATGTGACATTTGGAATAGAGGAATTATATGCCTCAACAGAAAAAAATTTGAGAGATTTTTGTTTCAAAAAAAAGTTATATCAAATTCCTCCTTCATTAAAAATGCATTTTTGTCCACCAATCATTTGTGTTACCTCATTTTCAATAGCTATGAAGTACATGTTGACAACTTCCTCTTGACTTTCGTTCACTTCATGGTCTTCATCAATTGTCGATTTCAATACAATTTGATGATTAGAAAGCTCCTTCATTTTCTCTCTTTGCTAGTACTCATATGACTGACTTTTAAAGTATGTCAAATATCATGTGCAGAACCACATATGCTAATATGGTTAAATTCATTTTTATCCAAACCACAATAGAGTAGATTTTTTGCTCTAATATTTAACAAAATTTTGTTTATCTTCTTCATCATAGACCTCTCTAGGTTTTGGAATAATTTGATATAGTTTGTCATCAACCTTAATAATTTTTGTAGGTACATAAGGACCATATTCAATAGCTTTCCAAATATTATAATCAATTAATTGAATATAAATTATCATTCTAGCGTTTCAATAGTTATACTGAGTGCCATCAAGAAACGAAGGACGGTTGTTAGAATGTCCCTTAAAATTTTGAATATTGTGGTTGGCCGTTACTTAATGTTATAAAATTTAAATTTGAAAATGAGCACCTAACTGTGATACCAATTGATAGCACAAGAATAACTAACAAATAAAGTGTGAATTGATTTTTAAAATTTTTCGAAAAAAAAACTTAAACCAAGCAAGTTAAGAACGTGTTGATCAATTAATAATCACAAGCAAATAAATAAATCAAATAATAAATATAAATAAATTAACGATAAACAAAATGATAGAGATGATGCAAACGATATAATTGTGGAGGTTCGATCCAAAACAATCAATTTTCCCTTTATTAATTAACCTGTGGTGCAATCCAACCCTTTACAACGCTTTCGATAACTTACAAATAATGAGCATTGATCACTATACAATATTTAGTTTTACAGGATCTCAATATGACCTACACTATTAACTTTACGGGGCCTATGACACAGACAATGAGTTACAATAAGGAGCACCGATCATTATACTATTGAGCTTTCACGGGACCTCAATATGACCCACGAGTTTAGAACAATGATTTTACAATGAAATTTCTCTCTTAATAAATGATACGGATGAAGTAAGTATTAAGAAAGACTAAAACTTCAATGAATAGTAATAAATAATAGTTCAAGTGTTAAGTAAGAAATCTTTGATAAATATGACGATTTCAAAATTTGATTCAATCAATCAAAACTTTTCAATGAGAAGATGAAGAAGAAATAAGTGCAATATAGGTTCAAAATCTTCTCAAAACATTTCTCTCTTTTAATGAATAATAACAATAAATAAGTATCAAGAGAGGGATGAGAAACTTTGATGAATATAATGATTTTTCAAGTTTGATTCAATCAATCAAAGTTTTGATATAAAAAAAGTAAAAGATTATATGCAGTGTAAGTTCAAAAATTTCTTCAAAATATATCTCTCTTTTGTGAATGATAGAAATAAGTTAAGTATCAAGGAAAATATGGGAAAATCTAATGAAAATTGTAATTTAAGAAGTTTGATTCAACAATCAAAGTTTTTTATATGAAGAAATAAATGAAATGAATGCAATATAGGTTCAAAGATCTTCTTCGAAATATATCTCTTTTATGAATAATAAAAATAAGTGAAGTACAAAAAGAGTGATGAAAATTTTTGAAGAAGATGATGATTAAAAAGTTTGAATCAATCAAAATTTTTTATATGAAAAACTAAATGAAATGAATGTAAATGTAAGCTCAAAGAATTCTATCAAATTATATATCACTTTGATGTTTTTGAAAGTATTACAAATAATAGAAAGAATGAGGGTATTTATAGAGTTTAAAAAGTAAAATAATTTGTCGAATTGGACAATCAACTAGATGTCCGTCCTTATGTCTGGATGACCAAAATATCCGTTATGCATTTCAAATCACAACGGTAAAAAAACTCGACCGTTGCACCAACCAAATGTCTGCATAGACCAACCGGACGTCCGCCAAACTCTCTGGGATTTCAAACAACAGTTCGGACGTCCGCCTCCTCCGGCAGACGACTGTCCGGATGTCTGCATCCTTTGGCCAGATATCCTGCCGGTTGCTACTGGTTCGGCCTGTTTTCCCATTTTTACCCCGTGTGATCCAATTTGAATATTTTGATAAATGTAGACTTTTAGAATGTGTTTTTAACTAGTATTCAAGGTAAATGATTTTTAAAAAATATGATCTAAGTTCAAACATTATTTTGAAAATCAATTTTACTTTTGATTAAAATATTTTATTCAAGTGATAATCAAAATAGCTTCTAGTATACAAAATGATTTTTGAGTTTTTATCATTCATTGCGAAATATCAAAATATTATTACCTTTATATTTGAACTAAAAATATAGTTTTTGATCTTATTTCGAAATTTGGCTATTAGGCTCTCCTCTTGATCTTTTTTTAACGTTTGACTTTTAAACTCTTGATCTTAATCTTTCTTTGACGTTTGTTTTTCAAGATCATTTCTCGAAGAACTTGTCTTGAATGTGTGACTTCGATCTTAATATTCTTCACGAGTCTGATTTGAAATAGTCTTGATTTAATCTTTTGACAATGATCGATCAATTTATCATTATATGCTTTGAAGACTATAATAACTTTAAAGTCAATTGTTAGTAAACAAAATTAACTTGTTTGTTATAATTAAATTTTAAGGTTATAATCAACTATTGGTCAACAATTGCTTATTATTAAAAGGTTGAGGATAAAAGTGCGATAACAAAAGATTGGAGACTGTGAGTGCAATTTACTCGAAAACAATTTTGAATGACATATACTTTTTAAGCTTAGCCAACACCAACACGCTTTAGTGTCAAACAAATTGTGCCTCGTCAAGTGAGCCAACAGCAAGCAAAACCGCGTGGACAGCCAAGCACATTTATGTTGTTTGACGCTGTAAATTAATTGATTAATGTGCAAATCGCGAGGATTAAAGTCAACACACTGCCCACAGCTCAAACTACTTGTTAATTACTTGTGTTTAACTAACCAAAGTGCTTAATTGGAATGAGTTGACAGCCAGGAAGTGGCATAGCCAAATTGACTTGGCAATTGTATAGAAAACATTGAAAAATTCTATAGATTTTACAAGAGATTGAGAAAACAAATTTATGCGCTTGTTTGTTTCGCATTTTGGAGCAAATTTTTGGCCGAAATCCGTTTCGTTATACTGTGTTTGTTAGAGAGGGGTGTAGTTATTATTGACTGAATATACGTATAATTATCAATGTGCTCCTTGACATAAAATCTATTATTCTTAAAAGGACAATTCCGATAAGTGGTAAAGATGTGCATGCAATAATTACTGTAAAGATGGGTCCAACGTACCTTTCAATGGGCAAAAAATGTATTAATAACAGGCCAAAATGGCTTCCAAACATGGGAGCTAGATAGGTTGAGGAAAAATAAATGGTTTTTTTTTTTTTTCATTTCTCCTTAGTAGATGTTAATTAACCAAAGTTCTGCATGGTACCTTAATTGGAATGAGTAGACAGCCAGCTGAGGAATGACATAGTTTTGGGTTATTTACGTTGTTGGGAACTGACTCCATGACTATAATTAAAGACTGAGGATTAACTTGTTACTCAGACAACATTAGTGATAAATTCATAAGTTATATATATATTTTTAATATCTTCACATGGATTTTCAATAAGAGTAATGATACGTGATGGAAGCACTAGTCTAGGTGACATAAAATTTCATTGATCCGTTAACTAATAAATAAAAATATAATTTTACTTCACCTTGACAGATGCTAAAGAAAATTGTGAGTCACGTGTAAGGCAGGTGGCATTGTTAAAAGTAGCAAACCTCGTGCAAGCAATTCAACGGGCTCTTTGGGTGTAAAATTTTGGGTTATGAAGTGCCCGCATTCCCATTCCAGTCTTCTCTTTGAATGCTTTTGTTCCCTTTATATCTAACCATACAGCTGTTCACATTAATATATACATATATTTATCACTGACATCAAGGCTCAAGCGTACATCAACCACATTTTATGGGAATTGAATTCTTGACTAGTGACAATAAGATCAAAATTTCTAAGTTCTTTTTTTTTTTTTTTTTTAAACGAAACACCGTAAATTTTATTTATCAACTTTAGCTACTAAAATATTTACAGTATATGCAATGAGGAAGTCTTCTCAACCATAAGCTAGCTTGAAACTCGTCAAAGGCAAATCTAGTCAGAGCATACATTTTCCCAATTGTTTACTTTCGTACGAATGAGCAAAAGATGTACGAAAATGTGGCCATCAATTCCACAATGTGATTACAAATCGCACCATCAAGTGCGTGAGGAGAAGGTCATTGAACTGCAATCACTATGTTGCTACAATTAGACTCCATTGTTTTAATTGCATGTCTCTCTCAACAATAGCCAAACAATAACCCGTAAGAGTGGAGAAAATGTCACGGTTGGATTTCTAAGTAAATTATTATGACTACTTTGGTACGATAAAGCGTATAAAAATGATCAATATTAATGGAGAAATAAAATTTAAAACTTTACCAAACTTACAATTGATTATCTAATATTATGTATCAAAGACATGACTCTGGCCAAGATGTGTAATTTGTAGATATATGATCTACTAACTTGACTCTCATTATAATGGAAAGAGAGTGCATCTATAAACCTCATTTGTCTCTTTAGAATTCTATTATAAAAACCCAACAAGTATTGAGCTATACTAACTCTCTCTCTCTAATGGCAGAAGTTCTAAATGAAGAACAGATTATTGAATTTCAAGAAGCTTTCAGTCTTTTTGACAAAGATGGAGATGGTTCGTCTTGTTTTTCGACTGTAGATTAATTCTCTTTCACTTAGTAATTCATATAAACTGGGAATCGAATATTTTGCAGGTTGCATTACCATTGAAGAATTAGCCACAGTGATCAGATCTTTGGACCAAAATCCAACCGAGGAAGAACTCCATGACATGATCAAGGAGGTCGATTCCGATGGAAATGGGACCATAGAATTTACAGAATTTTTGAATCTAATGGGCAAAAAAATGAAGGTAATACCTGCATTCTGTAATTCAACTAATATACCATGCACAGTCATATAATATTTATATAGCAGTAAATTATTTGTTTTAGCTACATTTTTTTGATTAAATAAGATTGATGTGTGTGTTAATTTATGAACAATCAGGAAACTGATGCAGAGGAGGAGCTTAAAGAAGCTTTCAAAGTGTTCGACAAGGATCAAAATGGTTATATATCAGCCAATGAGGTGAGATTTATTTTCACAAGCATTTGACCAAGATAAAAATAAATTATAGGATACCCAACATTTCTATTTTAAATGGGTAAATTTCATTTGCATAGTCGAGATTTCATATCTCAATTGGGTTTGTTTCAAACTTCAATTTAGATTCAACTTTTATCATTATGTTACATTCTGTTACTTGTCATGGTATCTCGAACTGACATAAGTTTCTTAGTCTATAGTCATGTCAACTGATGCAACACATAATAGCTACATGATATAGTGTAGTAATAAATTGACATGTCAAAAAACAATTACAAAAATAATCAATTGTGGTATGGTGGCTAATTTGTGAGACGTTATGGAATAATGGTGAAATTTGAAACTAAAATAATGTTTACTAGTCTAATTTGAAATTAAACTACCCACTTGAAATTTCGTTGAATGCTTAGTGATTGTGGATGAAATTTGTTCAACTATATAACAATCTGCATTGTTGTAAATTTTAGTGACTTGATTTAAACAAAACTATAAACTTAATTGTGTGCCATAATGGAATCAATAACCAACTTGAAATTTAGGTACAAATCTAGTGATCTTGAAATTATTTTAAAGTCAACTAGCAGGAATATGAAATCAAGAATTATCATTTAATTTTATTTGAAGATGTTGACTTAAAATCTTCTCATACATTGTACAAGTACAATTGTTTTTCCTTTTAAGTGCTAGTTGGATACGGAGAAGTACATTCATGGTACTTCCAAGAGCTCACATGTTAATTGATCTGTTAAAATGTAAAATTGTGGCTGGCTCTAATCTGTTGGTTGAGTCCCAAATATATGTAAATCTGAATCCCTACATGATGGAAACTATCGTTTTGAACGTAGAAATTGCATGTAACTTTCATGCGGCTTAAAGCATCAAATTAGTTGTTTTGACTATTTTCATTTTTAAGTTGCGTGGAAGTCGTTTATGGTCTTATCTACGTTGACGTTTTTGTCCTGTATGGATCTAGATTCTCATGTGTGACTAGATGAAGCACTCAACCTCACATTTAAAAGTTAGGTGCTCTAAAATTATGTTAATTGAAAGGTTAGAACATCTCCAATAATGGAGTAAAATATACCTAAATTGTGATTTAATCTCCAAAGTGACCGAAAACCTCTCCAGTTAAGATATAAATCACAATTTAGATCTATTTTATATAACGATTGGAGATGCTCTTACCTTTCAATCTCCAATAAGAGATACAAAGAAAATGCAAATTTCAGCAGAAAATGTAAAAATGATATATTTACATTTTTTTTCATCCACATTATGCAAAAAGTGGATTTAGATCTTCTCATTGAAGCAAAATTTGAATTTAAATTAACCAGACCATAAAAAAGAATGTAAATGTGGTTTTAAATATATCAATTTGCACTCAATTTTATATTACCATTGGAGATGCTCTTAGAGAGCCTGTCCCTAACTTCCCATAAATAAATAGTTCTTGGTTTTCTATACATATATGATGTATAGTAATCAGGGTGGCCCTGATATTTTGGGAACCTTATGTCAAACTTGAAATATGGGCCCCTATATATATATATATATATAATATATATATATATATATATATATTATATTATAATAAAAAATAAAAAAATTCAAAAATACAAAAACAATAATTTAAAAA
>CAIGRT010085832.1:0-17448 GCA_903798405.1 Fraxinus platypoda
GCATTTTTTTGGTTGATGTGATGGGGAATATGTGGTTGAAAAAGAAGGAAAAGTTATTGATGTGATGGAAAATATTATTTTATTGAAGAATGTGTGGTTGAAAATGAGTAGAAGAATGAGAATGAAAAAAAAAATGTGGCCCAAACAGGGGCTTAATAGTTTTGTTTAAGAATTAATTTGTTATTAATAAAGACATAATTTTTTTGGTTAATTAAATAATTAATGATGTAATGTTTATGTAATTGATAAATAATTAGATGTGTGATTTTGATGTTGTGATGTAAGATGGTGAGATCGAAGAAAATAAACAAAAGTTGACAAATTTGAAGAAAAATGCTAAATTGTAAGGGATCCAAAGTTCGGGGACTAAAATGTAAATACTTAAAAGTTGTGCCGAACCTCACGATGAAGATTTGAGAGTGCTCAGAGTCAATTGGATCAAGGAAGACGTCAATGGAATCAAATTTAGTCAAAAGATGATCATAAATCAATTTCCAACTGAAAAGTTATGCTCCGATGTTTTAGTCTCATATTGAGACCTATTTTTGGCATAGAAAGTGATCGAATTGGAGAATGATGTCTGAATCAAAGTTGTAGCCAGATGAGTTAGCTTTCCAACGCATTTTGAATCGCCTCAATCATAGTTTTGGCTTATAAAGTGATCGAATTGGAGAATGATGTCTGAATCAAAGTTGTAGCCAGATGAGTTAGTTTTCCAACGCATTTTGAATCGCCTCAATCGGACATTGGAATACAAACTTATGATAAAAACACTGAAAGAAGGTGCAGCTGCTTGTTTAAAACAAGAAATTCCGTTACATAGTCCGTTAAAACAACAAATCCGTTAGTTTTTCCGTTAAAAACAAGAAATTCCGTTACATAGCCACTTTTAATATATAGAAGAT
Source organism: Fraxinus platypoda (assembly GCA_903798405.1). NCBI lineage: Eukaryota > Viridiplantae > Streptophyta > Magnoliopsida > Lamiales > Oleaceae > Fraxinus > Fraxinus platypoda. Next base: position 906 of record CAIGRT010085832.1, read on the forward strand.
ATTGACTAACCCAACATGCTAATAGCAAACGAAATACGTAATTTTACGAGACTCGTTATCTAATTACAATTCTGTGTTTTGAAAGTTATTCAAGTAATTAGTAAGATATCCACAAAACTCAGATAAAAATCTTAACTTTGATTTTACTTTGTTTATTTAATTCTTAGAATAGAAACAAACTCGATATTAACTCCATTTTATTTTAATTTTTAATTTTTCTAATTTGGATTTACAAAATTTTCAGAAATTAGTTGATTAAAGTCATGCCGGTGAGGATAATTCGTGGGAAAATCACATTAGATGATTTGGTCACGTTAAATGCTATATGCACCCATTAGAAAAAAAGTTGCAAAAAATTCAAATATGAAGTGAATTATTGAATAAGATTATGAGCATTCGTACAGTACTTTAAATTCTATCAAATTCAGCTTACCTAACATCAACCCAATTCCACGCTAAAATAGTTAAATTTTCCTAACTAATGAGACGTCATTTTTGTCCTACGACAAACACAAATTTCTTTTAATCGAAATTCATTTTCAATTGAAATGCTAACATGACATGTTATCGATGGATTTGCTGTCACCTCCTTGGGCGACCATAATATTTTCTAGGGGCAAATCTCAATGGTCTTAATCAGTAATTAATAATTCATTAATATGTTATAGTGACAGCTTCTTCTTTATTACAATTAATTAAGATACCTTTTTTTGTAATTATGACATAAGATTAAGCTAGACAGCGATGTCGTTTTCTCCCCCAATTGGGGTGCAAACTTGTCTAGCGAACCACAATTAATTAAGATTTAACATTTTTGTTTTAATCAAGAAAATCTTGTCGTGGCATTTTCTTAAAAGACTGTTCAACTAAATGACTTTTTTCTTTACTTATAGTCGATCACTTAGTCAAGGCTCACTATAAGTCGGGACAAATTAACCTCGAACTGATCAAGTGGACCATGATTCGGACCAGATGTTGAGAGAGTACGAACAAAGTTCGACATTGATTAGACGTGAATGAAATTATGAGCCTATAAAAGATATAGATACCTCATCTAATATGTCAACATTTTGTGATGGAACCTGAAATCATTATAAGTAATAGCAGAGTAAGGTCCCAAATTTAGTCATATAGATGCACAATATGAATTCTCCTGAATAAAAGTTTCATATCAATTAGATATGAAGTAAATGATGAATTTACAAGGAATTGGGCTATCAATTCAGTACAATAAAAGCACGTTGAATACAATCCAATTTAAGAGAATATTTGACTTAAAATATTAAGCAATCGAGGTTATGTCGATTCTCTATAGAGTTTAACAAATTGAATCGATTCTATGTGTGTGTGTGTACGTATATGTTAGATATATTTTCAAGTCTTAGACTTCGATTAAGCCAGGACGAACCTTCTTTCTTAAAAAATTGGACATTTCATCCGGGATATGTTATGACTTATAACTTCTTTGCTTCGAAATCGACCGACACTAACTGACTTTACTCTAGAAGTCATGTATAGGTTGAATGAGTAAAGTGAAAAATTGATGGAAGAAAGGTTTCCTTTATTTAGTAGCGAATTAGTCAATTTGGGATCAAGATATTAATATCAAAGGTTTGAAAAGTGCAATGATGCATGCGCATGAGATGCACAAATCTCAAGATCATTAAGTTGGATAAACCTTTCTTTATTCACGTCTTGCTTCGCGTAAGTAACTTTTTGGCGCTCTATGTGCTGCTATATATGTATATTACTCAATATGTATGATGGGCAAAATAGTTACAAAGGGAAAACCCAACCTCTATAAAATGAAAGACAACTACGGCTACTCTTTGAGTTTATCGACTCCAGCGTAAACCCCTACGAGTCTAAGGACTCTTTGGGGAATGAATTCATTATGCACATTAAGAGGTGTTAATTAGGGCTATATTAAACTAAATAAATGTATCCCTTATACGAGAGCATAATATTTTGCTCTTTAAACGAGGTGATTCACTAAGGTCACCCATTCAACTATATATTATCGGTCATTTATTAAAAATTGTGCTGTCGACTTATGCATGAACGGAAATAAATAACAATAACTTTAATTAATTACTAATGCAACTCAATTACAACATATATTTATTTCCATAGAGACGTAAATCTAATATTCTGGTTCTAATGCCTGGTTGGCCTATATGTGTAGGAGCCAAACCTAGGAGAATTAGAACTATCTACTTAAATTACACGATTGATAAATACCCTGATATATTATAGCTAGCCACCTCGTACTTTAATAATAATAATAATAATAATAATAATGTTGTTATTACATTATTAAACTCCTAATTATCCCAGCCTCGGGACTGTCGGCATCTATGGTAGAAAGTAACTGTGATAGCCTCTCACTCAGATCATCCACTTCTCTGTGCAAGCTTCGAATGTAGTTGCATGTCTCCTGAAGTACCTTGTTTGCTGATGCCTGCTCAACAAAAGTAATTTCATTATATTTATTTTACTTATACTTAATTTATAGAGATATCTATACATATAATTTGTTTGAAAGTTGGACCCTATGTATTAACGAGCAGGAATCGTCAAGGTATTTGTATATAATCCATGGAATCATTGAAACGATCAAAATCAAAGAAGTAATTAGAATAATAACTAAAAGTGCATGAAATAACCCTTTCTTTTTTCTAATTCTTATTATGCAATTGGAGCTTACTGGCAGAAAATTAATGAATAGATCAACGTGTTATTGCTTTAAAAGAAAGTCGTATCGAAATTCACTATGAATCTTTAGGTACTTATTATAAAATTTATCGACACTATCTAACGGTAAGAAGTATAAAGAAGAAATTCTTTTTATATATACACATGAACCACTATTGATCATAATTCTCTTTAACGAGAAATCGAAGAATTGCCGTACTGGAATTTTCTCAGGCATATACGTATGATACTGAACTTTATATCTATTTTTTCATAGTCATACATTTCTCAAGAAAGAATATTCAACGACGGCTAGAATGAAGTATAATACTAACTTTTCTAAAATAAAAATGCTAGTCTTCTACATAAGTTTATTGCCGTCAGTATTCAAATTTTAACACAGTCACGAAGCTTTTCAGCTGTCATAAAATACAATTTTCACAGTTCATTATCAATTGGTTAGTATAGGAGTTAATAATATTTTTTTTTTCTTTTGAACAATCTTTATACAATAATACATGCATGGAGATGAGAGAGACTAGGCGAGACGTTATTGAATTCAGAATTCAAGAGCCCAAACCCTACAAAAAAACAAAATTAATTAATTTTTTATGTGTTCCCTAACGTGAAGGTAATGCTACATAACTCTTCAGAGTTGGCATTGTTAGATTATATTTATATAGTTTGACTTTATAAACATTCACTTGAATAATTTAAGCATGAATTTAGGTTACATTATGCAGAAATTTAATGCTCTGTCTTTGTTTTCTTTAACAATGGAGACACGGTCAAGTTGAGTACGATGTAATACTGCATACCTTGCTGGAGCGCCTATTACGAATCTCGGGCAAGAGTTGCTGCAACTTGGACACAAGTTCAATGATCTGATCATCAGTAATCCTCGAACTTGAGGAGGACTCCCTCGATCTTCTGCTCGACATATCTCAAAAATGTATAGTGACTTCTTTCTTCTTGAGAAACTATGAAGCAGAAGAATGACAAATGTAAGGAAGAAATATAGATTGTTATAAGATGTTAGAAAGAGGAATGGACCACGAGAAAGAGATCACAGAGAAATGGGATATTGAAGGGAAAAAGAGAGAACACTAGCACAGAAAGCGATGTTGGATATGAAGAAGACAAGAGACTGAAGAAATCAGTGGTGTAGGGCTTCTTATTAATAAGCAAGAAAGTTTGGGAGGAAGAGAGAAAGCCATGCATATACATACAATAATAAACAAATACAAATTAAGTCTCGTTCCCAATAAATATATATACTAGTGCTTCGCCCCCCATTTTGCGTAAATTATAAATTTTTAAATAGTGATTGATGGGAGACTGTGTGGTTAAAAAATAAATGAAATTTTTAATTTTTTGTGTAATATTATTTTATTTGAAGAATGTGTTCTTAAAATTAAAAAAGAGAAAAATTAATAAAAAAAAAATTAATGGGGCCAAACACTAACATAATATTTTTTTTAAAAAAATTTAATTTGTGTTTCCAATGTGGACTTGATCTCAACTTGGTTTAAAAGTAATTTGATTGTTCTTTTGTAATAACAATGTGGGCCTTCATGTGTACGTCTCAATATACAAGACCACGTGATCATCTTGATAACCCTATATCCTACGCAATTTGAACTAGAGCATGTTCCAAGAAATTTCCTTGGTTACATGGTTTTGATCATACATTATTCTATCTTGACTTGGGTTGATGGTTGAAATTTTTCAATTTCAAGATTTTCTTTCTGCGAGCATTCGTCTCCAATCTACAGCCTTAACAGGCATCAAGAGAGTACTATTGGTGACACCCCTAAATATAGTAAATGAAGTTGAAGGCGCCGCGGTTGAAATATATATATAACTTATAGTGTTTTTAATATATCGTTACCTCTGCATCAACCTTCTTGTAGAGTAACAGGTCTATAGTGCGTGGGGTAGTGGGACTTCAAGACTCAAAGTCCCACCTTTTTACTGCATTTGCAATGTGTCTCGATGTTGACGTGACAAATAAAGTAAGACTTTATTGTTTGTTGACTATGTCTTGTTTATCTCTTTTCAACTTAGCATTCATATTGAAATTAAGGAACGATGTCCATGTGTACGTTCTAGATTGATAACGTAACTAGTTAGACTCTATTGTTATTGAATATGTCTTGTTTCTTCTCTTTCAACTTGACATGTATATTGAAATTATTAAAAGACAAGACATAAAAATGTGTTTCAGCATACATATCTTATACAAGTAACTCTATTCATATAAAAAGGACTAGTACATCATTTAAATAACATACCTTTTGTAATGAGCAAAGATTGCGTACAAATATATATAAACGCACATGATAAGAACATCACAAACTATTCATTCACGTCAACTAAGCATCGTTGTGTGACAATAGTAAGTGATCACATGATTTGCACGTTAATTAATTTAATGGCATGATCTCCATAGGAGATGGAATTTAATGGTGTTGATCAAAAACAAATGTGGGATTGCGAGTTCCACTCGATACTTCTCTCTCAATTAATGTTTTTCCCTATTGTTAAAGACATAACCACGAGAGTGTTTGAAAAGTCTCATTTTTCAAAGACCAAGTCACATGCCTTTCTCACTCCATCCACGACATGACACGTGTCGTAGTACATAAATTATCTATAAAATAGATTGCTAAAAGAGGCAAAGAATTTAACTAGCCACACTCTTGTCGACCCCTACTCACATGTCAGATGTAAATTTGTTGACCCCAGGAGTTGTGACCCTACTTGCTCCTAATAATGTTTATTATCTACTGTAACCGCGTTCAATGTACAATCTCATCTAAAAGTCGGGAGTTCTTTAATGCTGCCTGTAGATATTGCACATCGTCTCAATCTAATCGCACTTTGACAAGGCACGAATAGAAGTCGCCTAGTCTGCGTAACTAATGCATAGTACACGGCACACGTAACCAATCCAATTGAGCCACCATAGACGAAGAGCTCGGTGAACAATGAGGCCTTTGCACTAACTAATCTTTTACTGCTTAAAATGGGGTAAATTTATGTATGATTCTAAAGTTTATATTCAAAAAATATGGTGGAAATGCAAATGAAATACATTGTATAGACATGTGGGACAGGTTTAAATCTTATGTGATTGATAGATTATTTTGCTGTCGATTTAATGTTTTAAACATTTCGAGGTTTTGCCAATTCCAATAGTGCAACACACCACATTCGAGAATTTCCAGGACAAATTAAGATATACAATTCTCTTAAAAAATATAAAATAAAATATTGAGAGAAATGTGGAAAGATTCAAGACTGTTGCGATAATAATAAAAGTCCGCAAGAGCCTGGAGTTCTGCAAAAGTTAGGTTTCTTGATGAAATTGAAATTTAAGGTTTGTAATTTAGGTTCAATTTGAAAATCTAGTTTCGAGGGAGTAGAGGGTTGTCAAATCGAGATAGAGAGTAAGGGGTCATCTGAGTGAGATAGATGGTAAAGGCTAGAGGGTCCCCACGATATAGGACCGCTGAAGATAGAAGATTCAACCTAGTTAGATTTAAAGATATTGGTCAAAATTAAGGCTTTGTCTGTTCCTGATTTTTCCTGAATTAAAATTAGAAAATGGAACGTTAGTGGGGCCCGCGTGAGAGAGTGGAGGTCAATTATTGCGGCCAAACGGTCTGATTTCTGCTGAAAATCCAGCCAAAAAGCTTTACCNTAGATTTAAAGATATTGGTCAAAATTAAGGCTTTGTCTGTTCCTGATTTTTCCTGAATTAAAAGTAGAAAATGGAACGTTAGTGGGGCCCGCGTGAGAGAGTGGAGGTCAATTATTGCGGCCAAACGGTCTGATTTCTGCTGAAAATCCAGCCAAAAAGCTTTACCAGACAGGATCTAAATTTAGGATTTGAAATTTTAGGGCTTAATTTGAAATCCCAATTTTAGAGGTCCTAAATTTTTTACAACCAAAACTCTGATACTAATTCGAAGTTTATGTCGAATGATTTATTGAGAAACAATCTTATCTATTCATAATTGTACAGTCCAACCAACAAAAGAAAATAAAAGATTATTCTTTACTGCTGAAAAAAGAAAAGGAAACGTAATTCTACCACTATCAATTCAGTGGCGACCAATCTCACATCAACCACCTTGGACGACCATCTACCACATTACACTTCACTACATCTCTATCCTCTACGCCGCCGATCTAAGTAACACTCAACCCATTTTGGTATTATATCAATCCACCTTACTTTTCTTCGTGCCATTGTCACCTGTCGAAGATCCATCGATGATCGTTGATGACATCATCGATAACATGTCGTTGATAATTTCTGACAAAGATGCGTTCGATGATAGCCAATGATATTAGTGTCAGTAATTTCATCTGAAATCACCAACTCATTGATTTTTTTATAGTAACTTCTTAAAAAAAATTAAAAAATAATAACTTTCGCTGGTGATCAACAACTAAAGCATTGGCATTGTCATTGGTGATCAACAATAAAACGAGTCATTACCCTTTCGAGATCACCGATAAATATTGTCGATAATCGATCGAATTCTTTGGTCGGTAATATTTGATCTTTTTATTTTACTTTTTGAGATTTCCCTCAAAACTTTTTGGCTAAGACCCGTGAATTATTTGAGCCAACTCTGCAAGTTAGACACAATCTAAGTCGTGATGGTCTTCGCTAAACTTAGCTCCCCCGATGTTATGCTAGCTTTTTATGTAATTGAGTTCGAACTCTTGTGAATAAATGCTCGGTGACCAACTCTCTAAGAACATTATTTAAGATCAAATTGCAATTTTTTTCTTGGAATATTTTAAAAAATTTACTCTCAAAATTTATAAATGTTCTTTAAATTGCAAAATATGTTATTTAAAAATAGAGGATATGTTGAAGATACTCTTTTGAGTCTTGTTATTTGACACGTTTGATGCCGTATTCAATCCAAAAATAGCATGTTTAAAGCGGATCTGAGCTGGGCCTGATTAAAGTTGTATAGCAACTAAAAGTAATCTGGACCTGCAGCTCTGGGTTGGACCCTTCTATTAATATGGTTGAGGCAGGCCTTTTGGACTAAAAACTATTTCAAAAATTAAATTCTAAAACCTTCTAAATAGTCATTAATTTTGATTTGTTGCAACCTCCAAATATTAATGTTGTTACTCTTTGACATTTTTGACGGTCGTGGTATGTTTGAGACGCAATTTTATTGAGTTCATTACTCAATCCACTCGTACACAAGAATTCAAAACAACGAAATCCTTATCAAGCACAAGAAATGATTTAAACCCCTTGTTTGGTACTCATTATTTTTAAAAGAGCAATTCTATATGTACAGAATTTTTTTTACCTAATCTTTTACTTACACTCACAACAGGATGTGTGGACCACATTTTTGGGAGTTTTTTATTCACGCGGGCCCAACGCACATGGAAGAGGGTGTAACATTTTCAGTGAGGACAATTCGGTACAAATAGTTTTATTCTTTTTAAAATACATTTTTCAATCTTATTTTCAACCACACATTTCTTCAATAAAATAATATTACATACAAACTCAACTTTCCCTTATTTTTAACTACATATTCTCTATCAAAATATTATTTCAAAATGCATTTTGAGGGGAAAAAAAATGGGGCTCAAACGCCCTATGTTGAGATCGCACTCTTGTGAACGATGCATGGGCATTGCATGCCTACATGCTATAAGTGAACAAAATGGGGCTCAATCAGGTCTGCCCTATGTTGCGATCGCACTCTTATGAACGATGCATGGACATTGCATGCCTACAAGCTATAAGCGAACAAAATGGGGCTCAAACGGGTCTGCCCTATGTTGCGATCACACTCTTATATCTTATGAACGATGCCTAGGCATTGCATGCCTACAGGCTACAAGTGAACAAGTTTTCAATCCCACCTCACTGCTCATATTTTTCTTCCTTTTCTCTTTCACACACTGCAAAACCTAGTTTCCTTTATCAAAGTGCAAGTACTCACATGATGAAACCAGTAGTTAATAATATCACAGAAAGGTTGTCAACATTTTCTGTTGCTTTTGAAAAGAGTGGGGCACTTTCTCTGCAATCTCATTGATGCACTCAATTGGTTATCAATGAATGTATGGAGAAGGCAGACAGGGTCACACTTTAGACTGTTCATATCAACATCGCAGTACTGTGTATAGTGTGTCACTTGTACAATTCTTAGACAAAATTGCAGATGTACATTTACGACATGTTTGTCATGCGTGACAAGATGCACCGCATAAAATTTAAGAAAAGAAACTAAAATATGTTGGACAATATGATTTAAAATAAACGTGCCCTTTTAAGTTTGCGAGACAGAAACATCTATGATCTCAATATCCCTTGAACTTTTCAGTATAATCATGCCTTCTTGATGTGTTACTTATCCAATAGTTTATGTCGGCCTCAAAAGCTAAAGAAAGATTGGTTTCTATCTAGAAACTGAAAAGAAAATAAGCAAAAGCACATGCAAGGGAAAAAAAANAAATCAACCTATTAATTTTCAACTAAATATATTTTCTCATTAATTAGCACATACTATCTCTAATCATGATTTTCGTCCAAAATTTTTATTTAAATAGAAAGTAAAAAGACTCATTTACACCTTGTACTTTTAAAAAAGAAAAAAAAAAAAAAGAGCAAAAAAAAAAGTCCATGTAAAGGTGGGTTAAACAGATAAGCAAAGGCTTGTGAAACAAAGCAATTAATATTTTCATATATCATCCCCGTATCTACAACTATATAATCATATAAGAGTCATGCTACTTGTACAAATTTAGATTACAAAATACGTGTTGGTAACATCTTGACCAATAATTTAAAAAACAGTTTTTGAAATCAATGATCTTACCACATCATTTTGTCAACACACTTTTGTAAACCAACTTTGTACAAGTAGCATAATTGATCATATAATGAGATGAAAAACAATGTTTAATGGACTCGTACGGGTTTTTTCTTTTAAACGATTTGACTTTCATAAGCAATGTCGCTGAAGTTGCAAAAGCCTTGAATAGGCTCCGTCTGGTCGGCTGATTAGGTCGGCATGGCTGCCTTGTTCTACAATGCGTCCATCTTGGACAACACCAATGCTATCCACCCTTCGTATTGTAGACAATCGGTGGGCCACCAGAACGGTGGTTCGGCCTCTCATTAACCTCTCGAGAGCTTCTTGTAGCATGCATTCTGACTCAGCATCAAGGGCGCTTGTGGCTTCATCGAGTAGAAGTATTGATGGATTTTTTAGAACAGCACGTGCAATTGCAACACGTTGTTTTTGTCCACCGGAGAGCTGGACTCCCTTTTCACCTACCGAGGTTTTATAACCTTCGGGTAATCCACTAACAAATGTGTGCACATTTGCTGCTTGTGCTGCTTCAACTACTTCTGCTTCAGTTGCCCCGTCTTTACCGTAAGCAATGTTGTCAAAAATGCTTGCTGCAAAAAGTGCAGGCTCCTGCTGAACCAAACCAATTTTGAGCCGGAGAGATTTCAAGTTTAACCTCCTAATATCTTTTCCATCAATCATAACTTTCCCAGCCATTGGATCATAAAATCTCTCGATTAATGCTATTACCGAACTCTTTCCTGATCCGCTGGCCCCAACTAGTGCTTGGCTCTGGCCAGCACGAATTCTAAGGCTGAGATTCTTGAACACAAGTACATCTGGTCGTGAAGGATACACAAAGTCAACATGACGTAGTTCAATCTCACCACGAACTGATTCAACATTCTCTGCTTCAGCTTCATCAGGATCTATTTTTGTTGAGCGATCAAGAATGGAAAACACGGAGCCAACAGCTTCACCCCCTCTTATGATTTCGGGTGCAAGGCTGACAGTTTCAGCAACTGAATTGGCCGTGATAACTAAGACTACGAATACCTTGATGACCTTAGAAAAGGTAGAAGTGCCTTTGTTAACAAGGTGGGCGCCATACCAGAGTATTAGAGCTTCTGATGCATAAAGGGCAAGCTGAGATAGACCAAAAAGGAAACCCGAGGATTGACTGCGGCTAAAGCTTCGAAGCTGTGGGACCTGGAGTTCATGGCAAAATAATGAGAGGATTTTTTCTTGGGCATTGAATGCCGCAACAGTTCTAATGTTGCTTACTCCCTCCCCTGCAATCATGCTAGTTTTTGCATGTGCCTTGGCTGTGTCTCCAGCAAACCCTTTAAGAGCTAGTTGCTGTGTATTCAAACGTAACAGAATCGTTAACACTAGCAACAACTAATTTCACCATTCATAAGAATGTTACGATAATTAAAAAAATCAAAAATAAATATTGGGATTCTTCTGACAGACTCGAATGTACATCCTTTTTCCACAATTTGGTGGGCTTAGACATTATTTATAGCTTTAAGATACGATGATTCTTTAACAGCAGTTAAAATTTGCTTATATTCATCTCCCGCATACTTTGCTCGTATATATTTGTGTGTTTATATATTAGTTCAATTTGATTTTATATAAACTACACACTTTAGTAAATCTTAAAATCACTCCATATTCAAACCCCACAGACACAGAACTGAAACGCACTTTCATGCAGTGCCACAGCGAGGTGAAGATTTTATCCTAGAAAAACAAGCAGTAAAGTTAACACAAACAGGTCTTGGTTTCACTGAAGTAGATGGGCAATAATAGAATCTTTTATATTTCTTTTCTGCATTGTTAGCTATTGTATTATACAGTTCTTATTTTGTATTTTTCAGTTACCATTTTGTGAATATCAAGAATCGTGCACCAGAATTGAAGCACGTGCAGAGCACCACAGTGTCAACTTGTAATTGCCCTCGTCTTCTAGTTCCAAGAAACCGGTGAATTTGGATCCCAAGATCCAAACAAAGATCATGAGAACTGGCAGTCTAATAAAATAAATTTCTTTTGATCCTATGCCCTAAGTACCCTCCTTATTGGAAAATTATATAACTGAAATGGCATTGTCGTCAGAGATTTAAGGGCATTACCTGAGCAAAATTTGCGAGGACTAGGAGAGGAAATGTGACCAGTATAAGAAGTGAAACCCTCCACTCTACTATGAAGGCTACTATAAATGAAGTGAGGAGAGAAGTCATATTTTGCAATATCACCGATATCCTTTCGGCTATTGCAGATTTTACGTCAGCAGCATCAATAGATAAACGGGCTGCAAGAAGGCTTGAATTGTTCTCTTCCTCGTCAAACCAGCCAACTTCATTCCTCAAAATTGCTGAAATGAGGAAAGGGAAATTACTCAATACAGTTATTTATAAAGGAGTCTTTATCATTGCCCAATAATGTATTTATGAGCTTGAAGTGAAAACATTAAAGATGGAAATATTATGAAAGACGCCTTATACCTGCAAGCATCATCCTCCTCACCCTTGTAGTTAGGTTCTCTCCCATAATGCTGAAGAAGTAGTGCTGTATCAAATATGCGACCACAGCGTAAAGACCTGCTCCAATATAAATAAAAACATATTCCTTTGTTTTTCGTTCCATGGTAGCTGGATTTTTATAGTAGAACACCTCGATCATATTGCTCATCACAATAGCAAATGTTGGACCAATGAATCCAGAGAGAACAGACCCTATAGCTCCAATGACTGAATAAGGCCATTCAGGAGCATTTAATTTAAGAAGTCGGCAGAAATAGCGATGTGGGGCAGGATTTTTCCTATCAGCTTCAGCATTTGACACCATCTCGATATGACCATCAGTATTCGTGCTGTAAGAATAGGATAAGTTTCTTAAACTGCCAGAACGGAGGCTAAGAGACTTAGTTGACAACGAGTGGCTTAACCGTGACGAGCGCGTTCGACAAGTTGAGGGATTTGAAAAATCTCTGTTCCCTACCATTTCCTGGAATCTGATTAAGGATGCATAGGCCCCAGCTTTAACAAATAGTTCTTCATGAGTTCCAGTTTCGACAACTTGCCCCTGCTGTATAACTGCAATGGAGTCCACATTTCTTATTGTCGATAGACGATGAGCAACAACAATCGTTGTCCTCCCTACCATCAGACGATCTAGGGCCTCCTGAACGATGCTTTCTGAACCAGCATCAAGGGCACTTGTTGCTTCGTCAAGAAGAAGTACCTTTGGGTTCTTTAACATAGCTCTCGCAATTGCTATTCTCTGTTTCTGACCACCTGAGAGTTGGACACCACGCTGTCCCACCTGGACTTCAGTTGAGATTTTTCAAGATCAACACAAGTAATTCTTTGGATAGAACTAATAAATTATTACTAATCAAAGTATATTCAACCTGAGTGTTATATCCATTAGGAAGCAATGTAATAAAGCAATGAGCATTAGCGGCAGAGGCAGCTGCATCCACTTCAGCCATGGATGCACCAGGCTTTCCATATAGAATGTTCTCGAGTATTGTGGTAGCAAAGAGTGCAGGTTCTTGGTTCACCAAACCAATTTGATCGCGTAACCATCTCAGCTGCAGCATCTTGATGTCCATGTCGTCCAGCAAAATTTGTCCTATCCGTTTTACAAACAAGATTAAGTACAATCACTACTGAATTAACATGAATATTCATCATCTTATAATAGTAAGTCTATTAATTACCTTGATTAGGATCGTAAAATCTTTCCATCAGGGAGACGACTGTGCTTTTTCCCGAACCACTACCACCAACTATGGCAACAGTCCTTCCAGCGGGGAAGAAAATGGAGAAATCTCTAAGGACGATGACATCAGGTCTAGATGGATAGCTAAAAGTTACATTTTTGAACTCAATGTTTCCATTGACGTCAGTCGGGCACTTTCCATCTGATGTGTCTTGAACTATGGAGGGCTTTTGCTTGATAATCTCCATTAGCTTGTATCCCGCAGTTTTGCCTTTGCTGAATGCTCCAAGATTAGAAAACGATTGGCCCAAACTCCTGCAACAAGTTAAATCAAAATCCATAAATTTTTTCTCTTCATTTTTCTCTAGAATTCAGAAGATTTTAGCACATTATCTTACATGCCACCAACTATGGCAGAGAAAATAGCGGTGAATGCCTTGCCACCATCTGTCTGTCCATTTCTGATAAATACACCAGCATACCAGAAAACAAGAGCCCACGACATGCATGCTATACCATAGGTGCACCCCAATCCCAAACCTTTAGCCATTCCAGCCTTGTAGCCCAGATTCAACGTGTTTTGTATAGCATCTGAATACACACTCAGGGTTTTGCTCTCACCAACATAAGAGTAAACTGTCCTAACTTGTGCAATAGCCTGCATTTGACATTAAAAGCTTTAGCACGAACGAGGGTCAATGATATAGCAACTTTCTTTCCTAACATCGCCATAGCATTTCCAAAAACCGTCTTGAAATTTAAGTTGGATTATCAATTATAACTTGAGTTACTACAGAAAGGTAAAAGACTGTATTACAGCATAATTTCGTATTTTATCAATAAAATTTCATTCCATATTCAAAATAAAGTAGTTTCTCATAATTAAACGGATATTGAAAGAACAAGCAAAGAAATTAGAAACATTCCATTTTATCGCAGGCTCACCTGCTCGGCAATTATGCCAGCATTGGCATAGGATTCACGGCTTTTGGAGGTGAGACCTGTTAGAGTATATGCATACAGACCCCCAGCAAAGGCAATTCCTGGAATCACAGCCACGCTGAGTAGAGCCAGCTTCCATGCCGACACAAAACCGACCACCAAACCGGCGAGAAAGGTAGAAAGATAATGGATGAAATTCCCCACCTATTTATCCAAAAAAAAAAAAAACACATTTTACATTCAGTAAATGATGGTTGTTTGACTTTGGCATTAATTCCTACTGCCAATAGTAATAATAAATGAAAACAGAAATACAAAACGAGCAAAGCATGCAGATCTACAGTACTTTACACTCAATATGAGGGTTACGTCCACTCACTATTCAAATTTTCATTGTATCTTTTCTTCAGTTTTCTTCACTCCAAAAATGACTCTCTAGAATTTTCGAGTGACATGATGTGTATGAATATTCAATATACCCCGAGCTCAAAATACATTTCAAAAATTTGCGACATTCACAGTCGAGGAATTAGTATACGATATTGATTGAGTTAGGTTCCAAAGAGTCCAACAACACTTTCATCAGTGAACTTTAGCACCATTAGTCCTAACTGAACTTAAAAATCAACATAAAACTATACTGAAAAAACTCAGAAACTAAAGAGGAATCACTTTAACAGGGTCTACTATTTCAGGAACCAAAAAGATGATGGTGCAGGTTAAGTGAAGCATGCTAACATGCGCCACGGAAATCGAACAGGGCAAAGTAGTAATTAATGGCCGCCAACAACCTCAAATGATTTCCCCTTTTCCCTCTTTAGAATACACCGTTTACCGTTCAGAAAAAACACACACACTAAATGAAAACAGTGTTTGAGAGAGAAAAACATCATGTTAGCGAGAGAACCTTTTCACTAATGGCATCTTGTACAAGAAGAGTGTCTGTTGATACACTGAAAACAATATCCCCAGTTCTTGCGTCTGTATCAAAGAATCCAACATCCTGTTTCAAGACTGCCTCCAAATATTTCTTTCTCAGTGCACCCACTTGCCTTTCCCCAGTATACATCCAGCATGCAATCTCTGTTTAATTATTTTAGATCCAAAAAATAAGTAATTATCCCACAAAATAATTAGTATCAATGATGATAGGGATGTGTAATGGGATAATATTACAAAATAAGGAAATAGTTGAGAAAAAGACAGGCCAAGAGGAAGAAGACGGAAAGACAATCCACGGACCACGTGCGACTAATCCAAAGTGAACAATTTGAACACAAAAACACAAACAAATCTGACCTGTATATGAAGAGAAACACACCACCAATCCAAGATATACGAAGTACAGAGCATACTGCATTCATTTTAAAAATCAGATCTGATTGCTATATAACACAAAATAGGAGATACAGAAATGGGTTTCATTTAATGATTCAAGAAAGTGAAGTACCTTGGACACTTCATTAGTCATTTTGTGCAAATCCATTTGGTTTTTACCAAAACCGTTAACCATTTCACCAAACAAAAGAAAGAACACAGGCATGGAAGACCCATGAAGGATGGCACCTATACTGCCAGAGATCATAAGAATCCAATCGTATTTATCTGCAAATGAAAAAAGCTGATAAAATGGCAGGCTCTCTTCTTTCTTCTTCTCTGTCTCCGGCAATGTTTTTCCTTCTGTGCTCTCAGCCATTTTCTCGGATAGCTCTGAATTTCTCTCAACAAACCTCACTTCTAAAAAGATTGTTTCTTGAATAACTGTGTGCCAATGGCAGTGAGTTAAAGAACTTATTTATGGTTCAGTATGACTCACCGAGTCATAGAGAGAAGTTTGATTGCCCGAAAGAGAAAGAGAAGTGAATCAGTACGACCAGTGGTCAAACGAGGAGGAATGGAAGTGTGTGAGTGAGAGTGGCACTATGTTCAGAAGTATGGGAGCTTATATAGAAAATGGCACTTGTTTGTAGAAATGGCTCTGTACGATAATTAAAAGTTGATTATAAGTAAAATAAGCATATCTATTATGTTTTCTTATTTTTATTTAAAAAAATCCTTATTTTTGTAGAAACTTTTGACTTTGTGTCATAAGCAATTTATTTTAATTTTAATTTACTATATTATTTATTTTAAAACGTACTAAATTAAATTCCAAATAGAGTAATTAATAAATCTCTCATTCTGTTTAAGATATTTGTAAGTGCAAACAAGGGCTACATTTAAACTATTCAAACAAGGGCAAAACCCGCCCAAACCGTCCAAACCGAACCAACCCGACCGGGTTGGGTCGATTTTTTTGTTGTTTTTACACGGATTGG
>CAIGRT010085845.1:0-11548 GCA_903798405.1 Fraxinus platypoda
AAAGTTAATTTCAAATTTAAGTTTTTTATCAAATAAAAATAATAGATTTATCATCATTTTTAAAGGGAACATAAGTTATTTTGAACACATTGGTAAAAAAGTAATAATATTTACTAGCTAAAGACATAAAAAAAATAAAAGCAAAAAAATAAAATAAAAAATAAATGGGGCGATAAATGGGGCAAGGGCCCCGCCCCGCCCCGTCCCGTCCTGCTTTAACCGGGTATGGGAATGGGGTAAGGTAACAAAAATACCCGACAGGACGAGGGTGGGAATGGTCGACCCGTCTCATGCCCGCCACATTGTCATCCCTACTCCTAGATGCATTTAGAATGCGCTTTTTCATGCTTTTTACGCCTTTTACGTTTTTTTTCCTTTAATTATTAAATAATTTTTAGTTTAATTTAAAATTTTAAAATAATATCAAAATAAGAAAACACTTTTTTACGTCTTGGTCGAAACTTGGCCACTTTGATTTGCTATATGATTACTACTTCCTTTACTTTCTTTCTTACAATAGCATAGGTCACCCATCATCGATGGATATGTTGTTCGTAAATTGTAAAGATTTCCGTACATCATATAAATAAAATAAAGAATAATTGCAGAAAAAGCTTCAAATCTTTGAAACATTGGCAAACTTTATCCAAACATTTTATTTGTTGCACATGTCACTCCAACCTTTCCAATCATTGCATGTGATGCCATTTTTGATAGTTTTCATCCATTTTTCCCTCAGTTGACCACCAAAATTTAATTTGACCATATCTTAATCAATTAAAAGGGGGCAAAATAGTAAATATCTATTAAAATAATTAAATAAAAGGATAATTGAATAAAAATATTTAAAAAATAGAAGAAAAGAAAAGATCTCTTCTTTACCCACCACCACCACCCCCACGAACCCCACACCCAACCACAAAATCACCCCACCCGTCTCTCATCATCAGCGCCAACGGAAATCGACTTCTCAACCCAAAGTTCCACTTGTCGAGACCATCATCACTTGCCCTATACCGATTAATATAGGAGCCAAACCTTCAAATTCCAAAGATTCACCTGAACAAAAAACTGATATAGACGTGGCCACCACCACCACCAGCTCTGGTGGCATGATTTCAACTTCATAGCCCAAATTTTACTCTCCTATCAAAGTCCTCGTGTTCAATCGCCTCCCCTCTCTTTCCCGCTACCTTAAATCTCTAGCTAAATTTGTTTTTTAATGAAAATTTGGTGAGAAGTTTGTGCATTATCAATCTTCAAATGTTGGGTTCAGGCTTACTGGGATTATTTGAATCCGTGTGTGGTCGCGAATTGGGAATTTAATTGGTGTGTTTTCCATAATTGTTAGGACCTAAATTGTATTTTTTTTTCCAATTGAATTCGTGTCTTGAAGCAGGCGGGATGTATCAAATTGAAATGGGACATGCTCGAGAGGAGTCTGTTTGATGGCTGCCAACATGGGTGTTAATCGGAAGGGAGGTTGCGGCCAGCATGGGTGTAGCCGAAAAGGGTGTCGTCGGCGGTTGAAGACAATTGTGTGATTTTGATTTTTGGGTTGGGTTGGGTTGGGGTACGGTAAAGAAGATAGACTTTTACATTTTTCTTTTATTTATTTATTTATTTAAGTTTTTTTAATTGTTTAATGTGGTAAATAGATAGTTACCATTTTATCCTTTTAAAATTGATTGGTGGTCAACTAACAGAAAAATGGATGGAAACCATTCAAAAATGCAATGGTTGAAAAGGTTAGGGGTGGTGGGTACAACAAATAAGAAGTTTGAAAAAAGTCTGCTAGTGTTTCAAAGGTTTGGAACTTTTGCTGCAATTATCCCATAAAATAAATATAGCTTTGACAAATGGCAACTCAAAATTGAAATTAGATTTTTAATGACTGCACAAGATGCCAGCCACTACTGTCAGCCATTGTTGAAAATTAAGCAAATTGCTTAATTAAGATATCTTAAACGATAAGAAACTAGAGAAAGTCATAATCATATAGCAAATATATAGAATAATATCATTTAACATCATTGGTGTTACAACATTAATTTAGGTAACACTACTCAATGAAAAGTAAAATTACAATTATACATCTCATTTAATGTCAATGACACTAAATAAAATTACTTGTAAAATATTCCAAACTGAAAAGCTACTGGTTTTAGCTGATATTTTTAAATCTTGAAAATTGCACTTTTTAGCAAGTTGTTCAACTAATGCGATTATTATTCAAAGTGGAATAAAGAATTGAAAACTATTCAATCCCACTAAGAAAACAACTTTTAGAACATAGTTTTGAGCATTCCACCATCCACATAACATATTCCACTGAGGCATGGAGGAAAAGTTGATAGTCCTTTTGAGACTTCCACTTTGAATGGACCAACTCATTTCAAGTAAGCCCAAAGCCAAATTTCTACAAAGACATGGGTATTTTTAATGTTAAAAGTAGCAGAAATAATGCTACAAGCCCAAAAATAAACAAATTAATGGGAAAACACTGGATTTTAAGCCGCACCATGTGCTTATTTGTATTGTGTGCAAGTTATATTTGAAATTTCATCTTAAAAGATCAATCTTATTAAGAGGGACATCTCGAACCCTTATATGTGGATCTATATTTCGATAATTAATCAATCTTAAATTTATCTCTCAACATGTTCACTCAAGATGGTAGATCATTTGAATAAGATCAATCTTCATATTAATGTGCTCATTTTGAGTGAGTTAATTTAATCAATAGTCATTGAACTTTGCTATGGTTGCTAGCTCATCGATCTTCAAAAAGTTAAACATTACTCACTGAACTTTACTATATATTACTACTTGTTCATCGAAATTTAAGAAATTACTCGTCGCTCACCTAAATTTGAACAAAGTCATTTGTTGCTCACTAAACATTGCTATAGATAACACGGATGAAAATGGCATAGGTGATTAATGAGCAACTTTATTCAAATTTAGGTGAGCAACGAATAACCTTTTAAATTTGAGTGAGCAAGTAATAACTTATAACAAAGTTCAGTGAAAAAAGAGCAACTTTTTGAATTTCGGTGAGCAAATAATAACATATAGCAAAGTTCAGTGACCATTGATTAAATTAACTCGTTTCAAGTCTTAAAAAGTCAATCTTATTAAGAGGAACGACACACTCTCTTATATACCGATGTGAGATTTATCCCTTAATAGTAACCAAAATGTGTGCAAGCTCATTAATTAATGAACATCTGCACCAGACTTATATACAAAATCGTCTGTTTTTCAACACAGTCCATAGCAAGTACATAAACAATCATATACTCAAATTCTATTCCTTTAAACAAACGAGCAAGAAACTAGACATCTCTATTTTGATGATTTAAGGCAAAAACTTGATGAAATGAACTTAACATGCAATCAACCCATATTCACTTTACCAGCTCTTTCATAATGAGATACCTGAAAGCGAAATTATGTGGAACCCATTCAATACTTTTGCGAGACTTCCCCAGCTGACGTTTCTTAATGCTTTTTCTTAGGGACTCGGGTAATGAATGTTGGATCATCTCCAAAACGCCAGCAGGACACAAACCTGAATCCTTGGTGAACGACTCGACGATTTTCGGTAACAGGATTTTCTTGTCTTTCCGTACGCCAAAAGTAGCTCGAATGTATTCTTCTTTTGCTGCTTCTAGATCTGGAAATACCCTTTCGGGTGTGTAAATGCGAACCTGAAAACAAAAGATCTCATTCTTGTAAGATCATCACAGTCCATGAAGAAGTGAAATGGTTAAGCATTTACTTTTCTCTTTGAAACGAGTAACAAATGAGAAGAATATCACATCAAACGTGAGAGAATCTGTCTTGCCCAAATAAAAACATGAGATTCATATTCACTTGTATTCAAATTCAGTACAAAAAAATCCAAAATTTTCAGCTTTTGGCAAATTCATTTTGGTTGAAAGATGATGCCCCAACTCCATTTTATGAAAGCTTATAGGTATATTATCTCAAAAATTATTCTACTTTTGACTAATTAGGAACATTAGAGACAAGTTTTACGAGGACCAACGTCAAGAAATATCTTTTCTTTAAAATGGTGACCACAGATAAAATCGAACTACAGAAATCAGGCAGTGTCCAAAGATTGACCAGTGCATGATACCAGTCACTTGTGCAAAATTAATTCCCAAGATACAAAAGATCCCTTCAAAACTATATGATACAATGCCTTGATGCAAAAGCAAATTTCACAAATGGGATTCTCGAGCTTGAGTACAACTTAAAGAAAAAAATGATCGCCATTATTATATCAAGTAAATTACAATTGAAGTTTTTCCGTGCAGGCCCACAGTAAAGCATGTTTCATTACCAAATTGCACTCAAAAAGCAAAGCATATGCAGAAACTTAGAGAAAAGAAAAAGGGCTATGGATATCTACCGCAGGATCAGAGTGGCTCCCAGATGAAAGCGCAAAGTGCAGGAGGGGTTCTGGACGTTCAATTGCATATGCTTGTCGCTCATCACCGGCCTTGAATTTTGTTCTTGGAGAAAGTAGTGACCAAAACCACTGCATACAGAGTTCCTTTTATCAACATAACTATATAGACTAGCTGAATCTACTAAGGTATGCAGAAACTAGAAATTAAAAAATGAATCGAAATATAAAGGCTTTGAAGAATTGCCGTGAAAGCATAAATGATTAATCAATACAACAAAAAATTATAATAGCCTTCTACAAGACATGGGCTGCTTGATTTACCTGTCCGGGGCGAGACATTCGGCATTTCAGGATAGAATTCTGTATAACATCTGCACTTACAATTTGACCTCCAACATTATAGGCAGCCTAGAATAGAAATAAGTGATGGAACAGATTTTAGATAAAGCATTGTAGAGAAAAATTAATCAGTTCTTACATTCTTACCTTCAACAGTAGTAACATTCGCTTCATATTGTTTTGAGGGATACCGTAAGCCAAAAATGCCTGTTTATATTAAAAAACTATAAAGTTAGCTCATAGTTGGGACAGATTAACAACATCGACATCTTGTAAATTTGTCAATTTGAATCCTTACATGCATCACCAAAGCATTGTGTACGTTGATCCAGAATGCTAATTTCTCCTCATTCAACATCTTTCTAGGGTCTATGACTTCCAAACGAGAAATAAGTGACCTACAAAATATGAACTCGACTACTATTATCCTGCTTGGGTTATATAAAATAAGTTAATATATAAACCTCATCATACAAGCATCACCTAAAATTCTGTAACAAGGGTTCAATATCACCCAATTTCTGACTATCTCTGTATATGCATTGTACTTCGACCATTGTGCTGTAAGGTCCACTAAAATCTTTCAGTCCTTCCACATGAAAAGGATTATCCAGCCGAACATCGAAAGAAGAACAATTTTTGTATCCAGGACTCCACATGTCACGTTGATCTTTAGGAGAAAATGCACTGATAGATGACAAAGATGAAGTGGGTGATGAAAGGCCATGATTTGTCAATGACGGATCAGCAAGCTTGCAATATATAGTGGACATGCACTTGATCATATCTTCAGAAAGCTTGTTCGGTGTCTCTGGAATGTGATCAGAAATACGTGTACCAAGATGCTCTGCCAGAGTAATCACATTTGAAGAGGTATTCTCTGCATACTGTAGGAAGACCAGCAATTGAAGTTTGATACGTTACTAAAATTAAAAGTCTGAAGGAAAAGGGATAATGTTGAGATACCTCCATCATGGATAATGGTTGGGAATGACATGCGCGCACAGCTTTACACAAGACCTCTACAGGAGGAGAAGTTCTGTTTGACTGTGTTGTACGCTGAGATAGTGCAGAGTGAGAACGTTGAACACCAGAATCCTCGAGCTTCTCCTCATATTGACCAATGCCTTCCTTCCATGAATTGGAATGATCATCAACTTCGGGTGCCAATTTTTCACTCGCTGACATCAAACCCGATCTTGAAAAATCTAGGCACCTTCTCCTTGGAGTTGCTAAGGGTGATTTCAATACATCATTCTTCTTAGTTGGTGATAAGGAAGACATTTGTTGATCAAATGCTTTCCTGTACAGTGAAAGAAGATACTGTTCCAAATGTCCGACTTCTACTTCTAGCACTGCAATTTCCTTGATGAGTTCTGTGGCCGGCTGAAACCAATCATAGAATATTTTCAGTAAAACACAAATATATGGTTGTCATAAGAAAAGTAAGCATACAACTCAGTTATAACAAAACCAGCTTCTTGAACAAATACGCATCTCAAGGATTTGGGCGTAGCTATAGGGTAAAAAACAGAGATTGAGAAGTCAGTGAAAAGTTCACTGGAACTTCTTTAATAAAATATAAAACAACATTTCATATGCTATTGAACGTCATTGGCACAAAAACCTAAACATTCATAACAAACACCTCCTAGACACAGAACATACGTACTAATAAATTTTGATCATATAAAGGGCAAAGATTACTACCTTAGGCATTGCGACTTCATCTGTTATATCATGGCCAGATACCCTATAACCCAATGCTTTTTCCAGAGCACAGCGAACGGAAACTTGGTCTTGTAATCTTTTTTCAAGATGCAATATCTGCATGGAAAAAGAAATTATAACCTATTAACCTTCTGGCAGGGAAATCAGAAATGGATCTGTTTAACTCTTAAACTTCATTGACTCTTGGATACACAGTTTGGACTATTTTCAGCTTAGGTTCAAATTGAATTTATAGAGGCATATGGCAGCAATATTATTAACTACCTCTTGCCTCAGAGAATTTTGAATCTCAGCATTAGATTGTTGTTCCTTCTTGCCATTGGCACAATTATCTAAGTGTCCCATATCCTGGTACAAAAGAGATCAATATGGTCACAAAAATTTGGTATGCTAGTTTTATTTCTATTTTACACCTACACAACCCATTTAAGGTAGCAATCAGTGAAATAAGAACTGGACAGAGATTGAGAAAAGGAAATTTCAGTGTTTTCCAATCTAGATTACACCATGCACGTAGTGTTAACTCATGGGGGGGAAGCATCTATTTATATAGAGAAGTTCTTTGACAATTGTTACTTTAATCACAAAAGCAGATGGGCATAATAAAGCGTCTTTACCAATTTCTGTCGTAGAAGAGCTTCATCGGTAGAATGATCCAAATCATCGTCCTGAAGTCCACCGCCATTTGGGGAGCTGCCATTGCAAAAGCAAAACTCATAAAGAAATTTTAAATTCAACATAAGATACTTGCCAACTCAATCTATCTTTTACCCACATAACACTAGCATTTATTTTGGACATCGTTACTCATAAAAACAGAAAAGTAAAAAAATAAAAATTGAACTGTGTTGACCTTCTACTACTCACAAACATAAGTATTCCTAATATAATCATGATTTCTAGCTAGAATCTGAAAGCTATATTCATCAAATAAAACCAAATTAACATAGTAATGTAAAAATTGGAAAAACAAGCAAAGAAGAGAAAAGTATGTAAACCAGAATGCCAGATTCATGATTTCACACAGCTCACGCACACTCCTCTCTCTACTTATTTTTACCACAAACCTTCAAAGGTTTGCTAGGATGTCGGGTCCAAACCAGTAGAACCAAGATTTATGTTTCTCAGAAATCAAGAGAACTGAAGGGAAAAAAGTCCAAATGCAACTATCACTATTTTCTTCTAATTTTCAGAAAACAATAATCTGCTTAGCTCTGAAACTCTCATCTCCATTTTCCCTTTCACCCAAATTCAGAAGTCTTTCCAGTTGAAGAAACCCATTAGCTGTAGCATACTAAAACTTACTGAAAAACAAGCCTACCTCTTGGAACGTTTGTGCCTAACCAGTTCGGGCAATTTACTCGTGCTAAACCCTTCAAAATTCATCTCTGGAAAACAGA
Source organism: Fraxinus platypoda (assembly GCA_903798405.1). Taxonomy (NCBI): domain Eukaryota; kingdom Viridiplantae; phylum Streptophyta; class Magnoliopsida; order Lamiales; family Oleaceae; genus Fraxinus; species Fraxinus platypoda. The sequence goes on from CAIGRT010085845.1 coordinate 7,894, forward strand.
AATACACAATGCCATTATAGCAAACGCCACCCAGTAGTAGTAGAAATAAATGCACAACTAAAGAAGCAGAAGAACAAGAAAACAATTATTACCATCACAGGCTCTGTGCACAAGAAAATATATCAAGATTGGCTTTTAGGAGAAGAAAATCAAGAATGCACAAAAGAATAGTGAAAAAAAAACTCAGCCGGGAGTCAAAAACCCTCAGTTTTCCTCTTCCGATTTGGCACCATTTCGGTTTCTAAAAGTGCAGACTCCAAAGTCTGAACACAGGCAGGGGGATCATGTGCATACGCAAAAATGAGCATATAAAGGTGACTCTTTTGACCATAAGATTTATGCTTTGTGAAAGTAAAGCCCCCCAAAAAATCTCTTCCTACAACAATGGCGGACTTTTGGTGTTAAAAGAAATGTAATTAGAGTAGAAAAAAGAGAAAAAGTCTCGTACTGATGTCAAAGCATACAAATGTCGATGCCCTAAACGAGAGAACAAAAATGGTGGCTCTAAACGAGCAAAAATTAGTAATTAGAAGTCAATCAATTCCCCCACATTCCTTTTAACTTGTTGCGATGCAAGTGAGAGTTTGTTATAGTCCCTCCACCCTTGTCCCATACTGCCATATATATACTGTCTAACTTTCTAAGCCTGATCATAAAATATTTTTCTACATGGAAGAAATTTATAAGATTTGTTTATTAATTATAATCATTTCTATATAGTAATGCTGAATTTTTATAAAGTAAAAGAAATGACTATACAGTATGGTAAACTACCTTTTTGGGTTCTTGTTGCGACACAGATTGTCCAAAAAAGTTAATTAAGAATGTTCTTTTAAATCTGCTCGATACACCCTATTTCAACCGTAGAATGGAATGTTTTCATTTTTTAGGCTTGAAATAGTATTTTCTTAGACGACGGAAATGATAATATATTATTCCTTTTCTATCAGATTTCTTGTTATGAAATGATCTCGTACAATCATTTTTACTATAGAATGTGTAGCAGAAATCACAGTTCTTTCCAATAATGCAATTTCAAGTATAGAATCTTAAATGAATCAAATAGGAAAGGATTATAACAAAATATACGAGCAATTAACATTTATCAAATTATTGTGTTTGTCTGTTTGAGCACGTTGTATTTTTTTATTTTTTTTCTTTCTCAATATTTGAACATTTGTGTCACTTACCAAAACAATAATAATAATAATATTTAGAGATAAATCATTATAAAAGGTGTTATGAGTTTCGAGGTCAACACAAAGTTACAAGGAAACTGAAGAAGTATTAATAATTTAAATAAAATAATCTGATCTTTCAAAACAATTAGCACTGATTGCCAATGGAAGTAAAAGTCAGAAACCTTTTCTTCATGTTCTTAAGAAAATCATGGTTAGTTTTATCAAATTAATAACAGAGCTCAGAACAAAATCATTTTCTGTAATGCATCTTATTATAATTAATGAAATTTATAGCTTTAAACTTGTGAGTAGATGAAACAATTAATGAATGAGACGAGCTATAAAAAATAATATACATGGCCAACCTCGATATACAAAGGGAATTACTTCATTTTCTGTACAAGGGTCTCGAGATGTGTTCATGTAAGTGGAACAAAATATGTGCAGCGATCGAAATAAATTTATGTCAACATGTAAATTGAGAAGAGAAATTCGGGTAAAAGAAGAACAGTGTCACCTCAAAAGGGGTTAAAGAAAACATTGGATGCTTAAAGAGAAATGAAAATTTTGATTTGTCTAATCTCTGGTTGAAAAGTTGAAAAATTAAAGAACTCAGTAGATAGCTACATTGTCTTTGAGTGCCAAAGAAATTATGGTTTGTCACAGAATCAGCAAATATAATATGGTACTGGACTTGACCATTTCCAAGATGGATACAAAAGAAAAAGATGAATTTAGTGCCTCCCTTTCTGTCGAAACATTGACCCACTCATTAGAAAAGTTTCCTTTTTTACAGCTACTGCACCTTATCCAGTACCCACCCACCAGAGGGGTATTGTATGCATAAATTTAGTGCAATTTTTCAGTGTTTTTGCCAGTGAAGAAACCATTTTCTCATTTCTTATGTTAAAAAATTCATTCCATATTTAGCCCCTGTTTGGTGCACATTTTTGCTTCAAAAATGCATTTTTTTGGTTAATGTGATAGGGAATATGTGGTTGAAAAAGAAGGAAAAGTTATTGATGTAATGAAAAATATTTTTTTTATTGAAGAATGTGTGTTTGAAAATGAGTAAAAGAATAAAAATAAAAAAAATAATGTGGCTCAAACAAGGGCTTAGACATTGTACGTTTTCGACTTTTCCAAATACTATTTAATGCGCTTTACTGTACATGTCATGAGATTACTCACTCAATTTTTTTTTCCCAAAATCAGAGAAAATGTTGAAACTAAATGCCAAAACAAGATTGATAGAATGTGATCAAAAAACAATATCTTTGTCGAGTGATAATACAGGAAGAGGAAGGGTACAGTTTATAATAAGATAGAAACATGTAGCACTGTCATACAAAATTACTACGAAACTTCTATTTTATCTTATTATGAAATTATGAATAGAGTGTTTCCAATGTCAAACTTAAGAGATGCTTAAATGTCTTGTTTAAATTAAATATAATTTTGGAGTAAGTAAAGAAACAAATTTCTAAGGAATCTGACAGACATGCCTTGTAGTATCATGAATAACAGAGCTGTATTAATTATATTCTTTAGTTTGTAGATCGCCAAAAATAACATCCCACAAAGTTCGCTGAAAAAACTATACAGGATTCCATGCCATTGAGATTTCTCTCCATATTTATATTTATTTGCCATTTCCCAAGCACAAGTAGGGGTGGCACGGTTGAGTTGGGTTGGTTTCGGACCCAACCGTCGAACCTTCTGTTCAGAGTTCAAACTAATCCAAACCAACTCGAGTTGGGTTGGCTTGGCAGTTTGGGTCGTCTAGGCACGTAACTTGCCCACCCATAAGCACTGAAGCACATGAGTAGGAGATGTAAACAAATTTAAAAATGAAAATGGTGTATTATTGATATTTCGAACGCGTAGTCACAATCCATCACACCCCGCAATGAGCGAGAAAGTCCACAATAAACTCGTTTTTTTATTTACAAGATTTCTAAATTTGAAGCAAAATTGAATATACTTTCCCATTTGAGAGGGAGGGCACAACTTTCGATTTTTTATATTGTCATAGAGTTGAATATTGGTTTTATCCAGTATTATCGTAAAAACCAACGATAAATGGTTACTCTAAACAAAACTGAATATCATTACCTCATTGAGAGCATATATGACATAACCATGAACACGAGTACAAGACTAGACAAATCTTCTGCTGCATTATCGAGGAAATAGGGTCCGTTTGATTGTAAGGGTGGAAAATGAGTGGGAAAAAAATGTTTTACAGAGAATTGATTTTCCTAGAAAATGTTTTACAGGGAATTGTAATTAATTGTGTTTGATTGGTATAATTTTTCATGGAAAATGTTGAAAGTTTGGTGTCCATTTGGCTTCGTTTTTTATGAAATTTGTCCATTAAAGTGATAATTTTTTCTACCATTGGGTCTAAAATTTGTTCCAATTGTAAAAAAAAAAATTTTGAAAAAAAAAAAATTTATCATACCGAATATTCT
>CAIGRT010085856.1:0-13602 GCA_903798405.1 Fraxinus platypoda
AAATTTAATTATAGTACAGAACCGAACGGAACCGGATGGAACCGAACCGAACCGAACCGAACCCGAACGGTTCCAGAATTATATCTGGAACCGACGGTTCCATTTACTAAATACCCGAAAATTTCTGGAACCGAAAAAAACAGAACCGAACCGACCCGCGCCCACCCCTAATCTTTATTAATAACAAATTAATTCTTAAACAAAACTATTAAATATAAATTAGGTAAACGTGCATTGCACGTTGCTTGCACCTAGTGTGTGTGTGTGTATATATATATATTTCACCAATATTTTAATACAACTAAAAGTTCAACTTGAGGCCCAATTAATTCCAATGCCCAATTAAATTAATGCTTACTTCCAAGTCCTCAATTCTTCCATACAATGCAAGTTGGTCCTTGTACATTGGATTTTGTCATTTTTCGCACATTTTGCTTCCTTTCTTCAATTCTTTTTTCATCCATAGAGTTTCACCTATTAAACATAAAATACAATAATTTAGAATATATTTTATCAACAGAACTATCAAATGTCGTTATTTTAGATCCCGAATAAGTATAAAAATTACACTTATCAGTGTGGTTGTGGTTGTGGTGGTGTGGTGTGGTGTGGTGTGGTGTGGTGTGACCAATAAATTGATTAATTTGTGTTAAATAAATAATACGTGACCTAAAAAATGTTATCGTGAATTAATTTTATTAAGTTGTGACTATAAATAATTTGTGACCAATTAATTTGATATTTTGACCATGAAATAAGCTATGACTTATAAAATTTGTGGTTTGTGATCAATGAATAATATGTGATCTATTAATTTGATAAATTTGTGACAGGTGAATAAATTGACCTATAATTTTTTTTATTTGTAATAATTTGTTATTCGATAATTTGTGACTAAATTGCATAGAATTGTAACCTTAATTAATAAAATATATGTTTAATTAATTATTTTATAAATAAAATTTAATAATGCCTGATTTTTTTTAAGTTTTAAACCTTGTTTCTTAATTAAAATGGGTCATAATTAATCTCTTATATATGAATTTATCCTATTATAGAGTCATGACGAATGGCCATGTAGTAGCAAGATGGGTCAGCCTATACTGAGATTTTCATTCAAATCTTTAATTTGAATTTCAATAATTGTAGACAAACAGGCTATGGCATGATATCTCAATTCTCTCAATTGCTATATAAAATTAGAATTATAGTGTTCCCCTTACCATCTTCCTCTCATTTCAATTCAGCGGCCGACAGTGTAATAATTCAACTAAATTAATGTTTGAACAAAGAGAGGCAAAGTCTTCATAGAATGCAAAAAGTAAAACTTGTGCCTATGGATATATCTATTAATGCTATAGCCTACAACTACTTTAAGTTTAAAGAAGATATTGGAAATAGTAGAAATGCATGGATTTTGGGTTTATTGCAATATTCAAAAGGGAAATCATTTGATTTCATCGAGATGCCAATGCCATGGATATATCATTCATTATTTTTCATTTTTCCATGTCACACTCTTGAATATGATAGTTCCACATGTCCAAAGGGCATGCACTAGCCATCCTCTAAATGTCGAAATTATTAATGCACATGGGCTTTCTTCATTAGAAATTTTGGAACTTATCCCCTTGATCTGAGCCACACTTCAGTGAAGGGGCAAGGGACGAGCTCGTGAAGCGAGCTGAACGGCTCATTTAACTCTCCTACACTCACAATATGAAAAGATGGGAGTGGTTTCGCTCATTTTGCTTTAGTTTTAAATTCCAAATTATCTTGTTCATATCAATCATACTTTTATTTTTCAAAATAACTCCACTTCTACACAAAACCATGAAGAAAGACAAACTGCTGATCATCTAAAACTTGAACGAATCCAACTGTGTGATATGTTACATATGGCTAGACGTACACTGCAATTGCTACATATTGTATCCATGACTACACATTGTACTTGGATACAACTGGGGCAACAAGAAAGAGTCACAAACAAGCCTCCGAATGTCACATTAGGCGTTCATTTGATCTCAATTCCTTGCGTCTAGCACTGTGATAGTTTCTTGGACCAAACTGCCCTTTCTAATGCAGGGACTAGCCGAGACTGAATCTTTTGGCGGAGGCCACATCACTGCAGAATACAATCCAGGAATCTGCACAAACGATTTGAAGATCTTGAAGCTTGTAACCATGGAACATAGGCAACGAATGTCCTCTGCTGAGTTGTACATTCACATATGGCAAGATTACAGTCTTCAGCACAGTGGATATCACTAACTGCAAATTATTAAAACAACAGAAGAAAGGAACTGAAGCTTCTAATCCCATTAAAAAAAGAAAAGAAAAGAAACAAGAAAACAGAGAGTACAACGAAAAACCAAGTCTTGTTGCCAATAAATTTTGGTCAGCTATAAGCACACATTCTGTCTTGTTCAAGCACAAGATTGAGTAAAAACCCTCAAAATATCTTTAACATGCTGGCTCAATAACTCATTTACTCAGGAAAAACATGTTGAGGCAAACCACAAGAGATCAGCTGCTAAAGGGTTATTTATTTATAAAATCTAGGCAACTTCTAAACAGTTTATTCAACCAAAATTTTATAAGCCAGCTAGAATGCTTGTCAGGAATTTTAACGGCACTAATACCTCAATGAATAGATGACAATAAGCAGAAATAAGTCAAGAGTATTGCTAGGAGATGCTGATAAACCTGCTTTTCCCTTTTTAGAAATTTAGTTTTTTACATAGAACTTAGGAATTTCAGTATCTGTGCTATCTACAAGATTATCCGCAGCAATTATATATTCCAATGCATCATTGGTATTAGACTATGTTGTGAAGTGTTATATTTGCAAGACCATTCTACCAATTTAACCAATATTTTCATCTACACAACCGTGACCAGAGAGAGGATTCTACCAAACGAAGCAGTAAGAATGTAAGATACAATTACATGAAACGCATTTGGATAACATCATTTCATGATCGGGTAGGATAAACGCTGCCGGCATGCGTAACACATGGCAGTAAGAATGTAAGATGCATCTCAATCCTTCAAAAAGGCACAGTGTGATGCTAGGTCCTAGAAACATCATATGATGGATATTTACCCACTGGAATCAAGGAAATAAATAATGAAATAATGAACTAGTAAACCTGGACTAGACGCATGTGCAAATCACCAATTTTGCTCCACTTAAGAGACATGCTGAAGTCATTTAACTTCACACTACCGAACACAGTGCTCCCTGAAATTTCAGCAAATATTGAAGCACTAATTACCTGCAGCAAAACAAAATTCATCACTTTCACCCTGTCGGCATATACTAAGATTTGACGTGATAAGCGCAATATAGTGACAAAACAAAAAATATCCAACAGAAAAACCAGGTTAAGTGAAAATTCCTTTTCAACTTAAATCAACCAATATGATGTGCATTAAATACAAAAGGTTGCCAATTCTAGTTAAATCAATTAATTTAACACTTTTGGCCCTCTATGCATGGGAAAAGAGAAAGAAAACCCCGATAGCTTAGTCACCACATATATTTCATTAAACATACCATTGAAATGCCTGCAACTGGTATTATTTCACCTGCATCTGAAACATCAATCACCATATCCAAAGGAATTGTTGCATCAATCTGCTGCTTTCCAAATTTTATAGTTGGCAGCGAAGAAACAGAAATATTCAGGTTAATGTCATCATCTGGATAGAGCTTGTATAACTGCGGAATGATGAACCTCCAACCAGCAGTGTTCAAGATATAATGATCTGTTACATTGTCAATAATCCAATGCATCTTCTTTGCCTGAAAGAAGAACAGACTTTTATTATCTTGCAATCAATGGTTATCCCGATGTTGACAAATTCTATTATGCGATCCAGCAAAGAAATGCTAGACACTGTGGATTAGGTAGCTTGGATCACTACAAAATCCTTCAGGTGTTAAATCATGACATTTGTGTACGGAGAAAGACAGAAGGTATCAGACTCTACTCTGGTTCATTGTTCCGAAGCACCCAACTGGCCTAACTTACTAGGATATGTGACATGCTTGAAGTGTGTACAAATTTAGAGAAGATTAGACATGTCTTATAATCTTCACCCTATAGTAAAAGAAGACGAAGGAGTGAACCCCCCTTCCTCAGTATTTTTTATAAGCATTTCTAGAACCTACCAGTCTGTCTTGCATAAAGACAGACTAACATTTTAAATAATTTTCTCTATTTCCATATTTGATATGTTTACGTTATCCATACAAAAAGTGATCCAAATTTCAATTATCAAGCTGTTTTTTTAAAATAAAGAAATAAAAAAATTACTTCGAAGTAGACTGTTGATGCTGATTTAAGAACATCTTCATGCAATGAGACCCTGACCATCTTATCCACTTCCTTGCAGGAGAATGAAGGTTGTAAAGTTTTATGATAGTGGTTGGAAACCATAATTTCCTCCTTGGCAGATAATAACCCATCTATTTCAAGGTCAAGTGATGATTCACTCAACTTTGGGTCATCAACAAATGTAAAATTCAAGGCAGCAATATTAGTTATTGGAACTTCTTTAGGGAGAGACTGCAATACAGAATCGAGCTTTATGATTCCATCATTTATTTCCTTGGAAACAGCATTTTCAACTGCAGAAATAATTTTACCCTCAAAGGCATCCACCAACCTGCAAAATGGGAAGGGAATCAGAAAAGGAATATGAATGGTCATGGAAAGTAAGTAAAGGAAATTTATATAACTAGCCGTAAACAAATAGGAAGGGGAGAAATCAAACAAAAAAGTTTGTAGACTTAACAGCTAATATGTTTCCCAGATAAATTTTTCATCATCAAAGAAGATAGTATTAGAGTGAACTTTAAGATGAGTTTGCATTTCATATTAGGATGAAATTTCTTGATGTTCATCTAGGGTTTGCATGAGCAACAGATAATGCGATGGACTAAATAAAATGTCTTATTGGATAATTTCAATTTCCATCTGACACCAAGAATCAGCATATTTAGCTATTAGTGGAACAGAAATATATGTAATTAGGTCCAGGCATGACACCAATGACCTATAAATAAAATCTATATTCCTCATCAAAATTAAACGTCTAATAAAAACATAATCTACAATTTCTACAGACAGCAGGGTGTAAACTGCAACACAGAAGTTGTAAAGCAAAATGTTTCCTTACAGATCCAAAGAAGAATTTCTACTTTGATATTCTAATTCATTAGCCCAATTTCCAACAATGCAAACAACAAAATCAAGGAAAATTGCCATAGTTCGGAAACATGAAAAACGATACCCTTGATATAGCCAGGATGCTCCACCATCCAACTTTATCGATATATCTTTCACGTTACATCCAGATTCCAGAACAGACAGCTTAAGAGATCCTTGTAGATTCTTCAGACTGAGGGTAAGCCCAATTTCCATACTTTCAACCTTAGAAGAAGCAAAATACATCTTCAGACTGATAATTCAAGGACTTAACTCACATAAAAATTTCTAACAAGGATCACTCTAGGAGCTGCAAAAATCTAAACACTAAATGAAAGATAGAACAGAACAGAACATGTAACATTGAAACATGCACTTGAAGCAGAAGTGATATGCTGACAAATGTGTGAAGAATTCTCAACCTTCACAGAAACAGAGCATATACATCATTTTGAAGCACTTTGACAACTCTCGAAGTTTTGTAAAACTATGAGGTAAGGAAGTAAACTTCATTAATTTTACTGCAATGCTAATTGGTGGAAATGCAAAGAGAAATTTCTGATCTGTAATACAAAATTTGAGTTAAAGATTTCATTACAACATAATATTGGACATAAAGCTAAGTCTAGTAAATATGCCTACTTTAATTAGTGAATTAGCCAATGCGCTTCAGCCTGACCATTAATCTGACTAGCCATGGTTAGGTTGTTACAGGTTTTCAGAAACTTAAATTATAAATACTGCTACTAGTTCTCTTTCCTCCCTCACACCGTAATCCCCCAAATCATGATACACAAACGCGTGCACCACACATAATTATGCATACAATAACAACAAACTAATCTAGATTCCAAATAAATTAGAAGTTATGTGAATCCTTTTACTCCACTCCTTTCGATTCATTACTACGTGCCTGCACCTATTGCTAAATCCAATACATCATTCGTAACCATAACATGCCATATTAATTTTGATGTATCTCTCCCTCTCCTAACCTATTCTACTAGGATCACATCACTCTTGCGCACAGAAGATTTTTCGCAAAATATGTCCTAGTTGCCTAAGTCGCCTATCTGTTCATTTATCCCCAGTTGGTGAACCTTTATTTATAGGCATAATATTCTCATTTATTATTGCACCAATTCTAGTATGGCTACACATTCATCTCAATATCATGTTTCCAGTATTTTCATCTTATCAGTATTCCCGGTATTCCACTTGGAATTGTCGAATTTGTTCCTTTTTCTCACTTCACACTTCACAACAATAATCCTCAACCCTAGATGGACTCTTACACAGAAATTCAACTTTCCCTGGAATTACCTTTTGGCATCTACAATGCTTAAAATTCTTAGCTTTTTGAAGTTACCTTCCTATTAAATTGAAGTTCACTCCATATAATATTCAGAAGAAATGATAACTTGTTAGATTATTATAATGAGATTCCATGTATAGCATTCAAAACTACACAAATTAAGCATGCATTATAAACTGCATACCCCAATTGTGGCACTTCCTTGATCTGAAACAGCAATAGGAACCAACCAAGTGCTATATGAATACTTCCAATTCATACTCAAATTCGCCGTGGCCCCAGAAACAGCTATATGTATACCATTATCACCAGTTTTCACATTTGAAGAAATCACATCAATCCTTTCCACAATAATATTCGAAAGAACCATATGAACTTTACCCGCAATTGGGATTTTCACGGCCTTCTCAATCTCAGGTAAATAAAGTGGAAGCATCGACGACTCTGCCTTTTCTATTAACAAATCCTTGAGAAAATCAAGACCCTTATTCGATATGTCTACCGAAATGTGCCCTTCTTGATCATTTGATCGAACAGGTGTATAGCAACAAATAAATAAAAAAATTATTACAAAAATGAAAAATGATCGTGCCATGAAAAAGAATCCCAGCTGAGAAAAATGGGTTTTAACTGAACTGGAGCGTCAAATACATATTTGGAAGAAAGAGGAAATTCGAAGGGGGTGCGTAGGGTCTGAGCTTTGAGAATGGTTTAAGCTGGTGTTTTGGCAAATTTAGCATCAAGGTGACTATCTCACTGTAAATTGAAAAAGAACCTGCTTACTGTAGGAAAATGAAATTACTCAAATAAGATGATCAAACAAATTACAAAGACAACTGGGAAAAGATTTCTACTTCTTGAATTCTTACAACCTCAATATAAAGGATTACAACACAGAGAGGATTGAACATGAGTTTCAAGATTAATGGTAGAAATAAATTACAACATTGTAACTCTTGGTGTTTACAGTTATGAGCATCCATTAACTACACATTGAATTTACAACACTTTAAAGAACTCATTTATATTATATTAGAAAAATGGGTAAATTTCAGTAGTCGCCGGCTTATAGTAAACTAAACTTTAATTTATCTCAATTAAATCCCTGAACATTAATTTGATCTCAAATCTCGCAATTCTTGCACGCCTATTATCCTTCAAAGTGATGAAAATTATTTAGTCGATAATCATATCATAGTTTACACATCACGTATTCTTACGTGACACCCTAGAAACAAAAATAATTAATTAAGATTATGACGTCTATAGATTAGACTAAAATGTCAAGACATTTTCTTTTTATTTCAACAATTTTATGATTTGATATATAGTAATAAATTAGAATGTCATTATGTAAAAAATATGTTACAATATGGTTAACAATTAAGCAACTTTCATAAAATATTAAGACGGCAAGTGCACATCGGTGAAATTTAAAACCATATTGAAGTTTAGTGACCGAATTGAAATGAAATTTAAGTTCAGTGATCCAATTGAAATAAATTAAAGTTCAGTAACCTAATTGAGATTAATGTATTTTTGACTTGATTGAAAGTAACAATAGTAACCTAACTGAGATAAACAAATATTATATAACACCAACGATGTGAACTATGCCACATTATATAATATGTTCTATTAAAAATGAAATTCCATGATTCATTTAATTGAACTTTTCATTTAATTATACTTTGGAGTCGACTTAGACTGATGTTGTAATATCTGTGATGCTAAATAGTATTACTGAATTGAGATTATTATATTTATGTCTTGATTGAAATTAACAATAATAACTTGCTTCTTTTCAACTGCAAAAGAGGTACGAGGACGAAAGATCTCCAGATGACACAACAAATACAATAGCTCTATTTTAGGTTCTCTACATATTTTTTGTGCTATTATAATAGAAACAATTGACACTCAGAAGATGGGAGTGAAGTAATTTCTCTGTATCAGTGTCTTTGGCATCTAAGAAAACACAAAAATAGATACGTGAAAGAATAGGCACTCGGAGCAATACAATAAACAAACATGTTTACGAACACTATACTACCATCATTTTCTAACCATCCATGTTTCTCATCGCCGAGTCTGTTTGCCGACAGCTCCCCTTGTACCTCACTACAGCATAGTCACCATGTAAATATTCAGTGAGATTTCACTCAACTCCAGAATATTGAATTATAATGGTAAATCTTCCTGAGATCAACTCTATAAGAAGTAATCTGGTGGGGGCTTTTTAGCAGGAGCTCCTCTTGATTCCTGCATTTTACCATGAAACCCATAATGCACAAGTAGTTGAATTATAAACAAGGAGCAGAGATAGTCGAAAGATAAGTTAGCTAGCCAGATATATTCCTTAATGAAACTAAAATAAAAAAAACTCGCAATTTTTTGTTTTTTTTGGTAGGTAAGTGCAGTTCTGGCTAATAGCATATGTCCTAGGCAACTTAAGATCGACGCCAGGCCACATATTTAGCCATTGATTACTCGTGCTCTCGTTGCCATAGCACTAATGCATTCCATATACTTTTAACCTCCATCTAGCAGTGGCTCATGTTCAAAAGGTGAACTGAATGTGTAGGGGCTTTGAGCCTCTGGCATGTTCCGTGTTTATAAATCTAAGAGAAAATTAAAATGAATAAAAGTAGACCATGTAACTGGGCAGGAACCCAGGCACAATGCTAAAAACTTATAACCTGTGCTGACTGGATTACAACATCTTTGTAGTTCTAACCAGACAAGGTATATATGTATTTTATTTTTCATTTTACTTATATGCTCTCCCGATTGCAAACTTTTTGACTTTTGCCAGTCTCGCACTCTAGCTCTGGCTATATGTGACTTAGAATTCATGTTGGTATTGCTGTTGCCTCAGGGTAATAAAAAATGAAAGGACAGTTTTAGTTGCAAAACCAATCCAACAGAAGCACATTATATGCACAGACCTGTGGAGCTGCTTCAAATACACGAAACTTCCTTTCAAGATTTTCATCCAGCTGAAGAATCGCAGCTACATTGCCACATCTGCAGCATATTCGATTTTCAGAACAAGTTCAACATAACAAGAGATGAATGAAAGAACTAATATATTTTACTACATTTACCAATTACCTGTAACAGTAATTTGGAGCTGACCATACAGTAACTATCTGGTTGTTAAACATCCACTTATAACCTTCCATTACCAACTGATGGGCGCGACATATATAGTCGATATTATTTGAATGGTTAANTAAACATCCACTTATAACCTTCCATTACCAACTGATGGGCGCGACATATATAGTCGATATTATTTGAATGGTTAAATGAAGTTACAACGCTGCCACCAAATAAGAAACCAGCACCACGGGGACTCAAACCCCAACCATCAACAATGTCTTCTGGATCCGACCATAGGAGGTCACACATGGCACCATCGTGAGGCACTTCTTGCTTCCGGTCAATTGTTCGAATCTGAGATATAGGTAAAATAGAATCTTTAATCACACTTCAAATAAAGGGAAGAGACCGATACTTGGTATAATTTTCATACCTGGTCTAACGTGGAAATTGATGGTGACAGACCACCATGAACAGAAAATATCTTGTTCTCAATAAGTGCTGACAAACTGCAACAGATATCCAATAGATTTTAACCGTTAAGCAAGTTATGTTTCAAAATGTAGCATACCAGGGACATGCAAGGTATCTTTTTTAAAAGGGAATTCAGATATGCACTTCCAGGAAACATCCAACAATATAAAGGATATTTCCACAATAATATGCATGATTTATCAACTGAGAAGTATAGAGTAAAACTACAATACGAGTATAACACCAAGGTACATATAAAGTTGGTCATTATATTAGTTTCCTAAAGCCCCAAATATTAAAAACTTGATCCATGTTACCAAGTGTGCATGTTCGATTAAAAACAAAAACCATAGAATATCCAAGAAATGGCAATTGGCAAACCTTAAATAATCGAATATATCAGTGCAATATCTCCAAACATTCACTGAACCGTACTTCCGTAAGCACTCGTCATAGAATCCATACACCTAGAAGCAGAGAAAACCAATAAGTTACATGCAACCTAATAGCTTAAATCGGATAAGCAACAAAGACTCAACCTGTGTGATTTGCCGGCTCTCATGGTTTCCCCTGATGAGAGTTATTCGATCTGGATATCTCACCTGACAATGAATTTCATGTTAGTGAAAGCTCACAAAAAGATACATATTTTGAAACTCAAGGAAAACAGATAATATCAGATACTCCAAGGGCACATTTGGTTTTCAGGGACATTGGGCATCATCATAATTGCTTGACTATTTACTCAAGAAATAGGTAAATGCTAATACCTTCAAGGCAAGTAGAAGCAAAAATGTCTCAACTGAGTAAAATCCTCTATCAACAAAATCTCCAAGAAACAAGTAATTAGTCTGTGGACAATCACCTCCGACTTTGAAAAGCTCTTTCATGTCATAGAACTGTCCATGTATGTCACCACATATCTACATCCAATGAAGAAAAAAATAGAGGTATAACTATGCTAGAATATGACCAGAACATGTAAGACAGCAAAACAAATGCCATGAGTTGTAAACAATTTTGAGTAAAGTATCCATATGTAATCATGCATCTCATACACGCAGATAGGAAAATAAAAAGGAGAGGTTTCTCTCATTATTCTCGTTTTTTTTTCATGGGGCAGGGAGTTTATTCTTAAGGACCATTAAAAAGAAAGGAGAAAATCGAATTTCAAAAAAAAGCAAACTTTCTCCATCTATCAGAATTCAGGATCACATTCAAATATAAACAAAATTGAAATACACCCAGGTGAATCTAAGTTTCACATTCAGATGCTGAATTAATACAGTCAAACCCTGTGCAAAATGTGTGTATTCTGATGTTCACATTCCATGCTCTGCCACTTCTCATTCCAACTAAAATAACTTCAACATGGTTATAGAACCTATCTATTAAATAAAGGTGGTGTTTTGGCCTCGAGGCTTTCGAGCAATTTTGCATTTACTAAAAAGGAAATAAAGAAGATCATTCTTGTTGAAATAAATGATTGAGTAGGCCATTTTTTTTTTTTCCCAGGTTGGGGTGGGCGGCTTGAGTTATTTGTTGCTAGAGAAACTTAGTGCAATTAATTTAGACAAACCCACTTGTAGAACAGAAGCTGCTTTACAATATAAAGTTACTCTGATTACCCTCTATGTAGTCTGAGGTGAGTTGAAACTTGAAAGTATACATGGCCAACAATTAATGGCACTGGCGAACACTTCAGGCCTGTGTGTGGTAGAAAATGAACGTTTCTTAGATAGATATGATATCCTGGGCGCATAGCTCTACTTTTCAGTTTGTTACAAAATTAAAATTGATCAATTAAACTTAGATAAGTCTGTTAATAGAATCTGACTGCAATGCATTGAAATTAAATGCCTGACAGGCTAACACTGAATTCTGAGGAAAAGATCGAGGAAAGAAGATGTATAAATATTTAATTTACCATTAGGCTTTAATATTCTTATTCAACCCTCCAACCAACACACACAGACACACCGATTCTACGAATTACAATTTATTTTGCTATTTGCTATAAGCTGCAAGATATTATATGTGTGCCTGTTATGATTTTATCATCAGACTATCCATTTTCACCTTCAAACTTATTCACTTTAGTTGAGTACTTTCCTAGTACCTATTATGTAGTACTTATCATTGTTTTCCTTGTACCTATTATGTAGTACTTATCATTGTTGAACTATATTTAATTAAGTGCTTGTATGAAATGTGGTTAGAAAGAAGGTAAAAGTAAACGAGGAAAACTGAAAAATGATTATTTATTTATTTATTTATTTTGAGAATGTGTGTTTGAAAATGAGTGTGAGGAAAAGTGATTTTCAAATAAGTCGCTTTAAAACAAGGGATAAATAAATGTAACTGATCTCAAACAACATATGTTTTTAGACAAGGTGGTTCGATGTTCATCATTAATCTTTCTTTGCTTGAATCTTCACTTCCTTGCTAGCTGATATCAGAATAGCACATTCTAAATCTAACTCCGGGTACAACAAACTGGGGAAGCAGCCGCAGACACTAGCCGTCCCCAAGGACCAGAAGAGTAAACTGTTAAATTGGTAAATTCGTAGTCCAAAAATCCCAATAGTTTCCATCAATTTCCACTTATTCCAATTGTTGGAACCAAAAAATATACATTTTTAATTTTCTATTTAACGAATGACGTATCTATAGAAAGCAGACAAGAATAAGCCCATCCCCTCAATATATCCACCGTAAATTCCAATGAGGAGTTTTAACATCTAAAGGTTGAATTTTCAGTATAACTAAAAATAAACAAAATAAACAGCCTTCTACGAAATCCTCTAAAATTCCATTAACCTAGATTCATCCGCAGCTCAGACTCAGTAAATCAGAATAAATCAGACCCTAGATTAACGCACAATCACAGACAACTCATTCAAACATTTATACATCCAACATTCCAAGTGCCACGAAAAAAAAAACCTACTAATAAAGCAAACAAAGGACCGAAATTAATTAAGAATTCTTCTCTGACTTACGGTGACGGGGGCATCCACCCGCTGAACATTACTCTCTTCAACGAGGATTTCCATGGCTTTGAGACAAAGGGCTTTGACTTCAGATTCCGTGAGTGGCTCGCACCTTTTCAGTTGCTCTATCTGCCTGTCTAGGTCTGACATCTTCACAGATTCGAACTCTAAAACCCCTCTGATATTTGACAAACTGAATAGTGATTCAGGAACAGTATATTGCTATCTTTTTCTTCCCATTTGGAAGTAAATTTTGTACTTCAGTATTTTTTCCTTTATCTGTGTTGTTGTTCACTTCTTTTTTGGTGGGCCTTCTTTTCTTCCTCTGTCTCTCTGGGACGCCGATGGGGGATTCGTGCAATTCGCGCTGTTGCAGCTTTATATTTTGATTTGACCCACTTTAGACTTGGTTGTTTAAAATGGGTCAAAAGGCTAGGTGGACCGTGGAGTACAGGATCCAAATATCTTTTAAGCCCAAACAATGTTTGTGTAGCTT